>CM040826.1:11700429-11865429 GCA_022828995.1 Vimba vimba
TTCGTTCCCTCTCATAATGCACTAATATATGACACAGAAACCACAAAGCTTTAGTTTGACTGAAAATCGTTGAGAATCTCAAGGCTCCAGATGCTGTTATCATACTTAAAGGGATAGTTCACCCAAAAAAATTTAATTCTGTCATTCACACACCCTCAAGTTGTTCCAAACCTGTATGAATTTCTTGTGCTGAACACAAAAGAAAATATTTTGAAGAATATAACCGATTGACCCCATTGACTACCATAGTATGGAGAAAAAGAAAAAAGTTTTCATTTTTGGGTGAAATATCCCTTTAAGCTTCATACCTGCTGAGAGCCTTTATTTAGCATGCCATATTAACCATGTTATGTACATATTTCTAATTACAGTCTAATATGCAGTATAGTTTCATTTATTCACTTATGTTACTACAACTAAATTGCCTGTCACACTTTAATATGGATCTAGACCTTTTTGGCAACTTTCTGAGTAAAAAATATATAAAATGGCTTGTGGTTCAAGTATTTAAGCCATTCCATCTCACAACGTTGCTTGATCCCAGTGTTATTTTACTGTCAATGAAATACTATTATAGTTTTTGTTATTATTTTGAATTGGATATCTTTTTTATAATATTTTTTCATTACAATTTTGGTTAAAGCTTTAGTCATTTTGTTGTGTTTTTGCCGGTTTTATGTGTTTTTTTATGTCTAGGCTATATAGTTTTAATATTTTTTAAGTTATAGTTTTTAGTTTTAGTGTTAGTTATTTTAGTACTTAAATTTAAATAATGAGAAATGGTGCCATGCCAAATTGCATTGTCAAATTGACAATATATTTATTTTATTTCAGGTATTGTTTATTTTATTTTATAATAATAATAATTTTTAATGGTTTTACTTAACGATAATAACCCTGCTTCATCCATGCCAGTAGGTGTCAGCATAAAGTTTTCATTAACCATTCATTAGGATGTATTCCTTGATTTTGGTCGTAGATTTAAAATGCTTTAAAAAAGAGAAGTTACATTTATTGTGCATCAAAACTCTACACTCTGTACTCTCTATAATAAATACAGTTTATATCCAAAACTCATATCTATCTGTACATAAAAGCTCAAATTTCTCGCTAGTGTTGGGCTGTGAGGTCTTTTGAACATTTTAACTTGAGGACTTCTGAGGCCTTTCTGTGAAAGTAGGTCAAGTAGAAGGTTTGGTGTGTGTGTGTGTTTTGGTATGAAAGAGTGTTTAAGTGTGGGTGTGTGGAGTTGGGCATTGGGAAGTTAAACATTTTTAAATGGTTTGGTTTAAGTAATTAATTGATTATGTGCAGCATTTATGTTGTATTTACAAATCAGTATAATATATGTCAGTCATGACGACTCCCGGAATAGTTTTAGCATGTTATTGAATATGGCAGTGTTAATGCATTTGGTCTTGGTGGACTAGATCTGCTCTCTGCTGTTGGTTATTGCTTCTGCTGTAGAGCAAGTATGGACTTGCTACTGCTAATAGATACATTGACATGCTGCTGTGAGCATGTAATATATGCAGCTGCTGGATGAATAGACATACATAAATCCTGTTGCATATCTAGGCAGGTGGAGCTGGGGGAGGTAGAGGAGTTCAGTTCAGTTTAATGCCATCAGCCTAATTGGGAGATTCTCGGTTTCTGTGCACCAGATAAATGTGGCTCTGCACCGAGGGCTTTTGAGTTGCTTGTTGCTTAACAAGCTGCATTTTCAAAGTAGTTTAGTTGTTTCCATTCTCTATTTCTGTCTGCCTTCCTCTTGTAAATAATTGAGCTCCTGACTCTAAATGGTTGTGGTGATAGGTTGCAGGGTTTCTCTTGATACATATTCTAAATCTCTTCACGCTGTCATACACGGCTGCGTTACTGTGACCTGCAGACCTGACGATGATGTGACTCGTCACATGCGACTGACAAACCCTCACGCAGAGACGATCAGTGTGTGACACTTAGTCATTGTCTCTGACAGCTCGACAGTCACTGTTTAAAATATTCTGGAACATTTAGCGTGAGCATGTCACTAAACAGTTGCTCATTGGGGAATGGAGGTCCTTTACTGTATATGTCCTTTACTTTTCTGTCAGAAACATTTATAATGTTGCGTTACTTACATGGCTTGCTTATTAAATGAAAGTAATAGGTCAAAATTAGAGTCAAAAAGGACTGAAAGGGACACTTTCCTTAAAAACAACAACAGAAAATTAGTTTAAAAACAGCACAGAAGCCATAAGGGTTTGTATAGGGCTTTAGTCCTGGAAAGTCCTGCCATTTCATCTGTTATTTATTCATCTGCAGTTATGTTTTAAAGCATAGAAAGATGATAAGACATCATTATGACAGTAAGTAAACCGTAATGATTGAGTGCAGATGCACAAAGTGGGTCAAGAAAGTGGACCATGCCAAGAAAGAGAAATGCACAAAATATATTTTATGTTTTATTTTTCTCTTATATTACTGTAGATTTGGCAGCACCAAACCAAGCAGACTGTCTTTATGATAGGTTTAGGTGACAGATTGTTTTCTGTTATTTCTTTCTTTCTCGTTAAATCAGCATTCACTGTGATTAATGTTTAATATTTATAAATATAATTTGTAGTAGTGTCAAATTTACAATTTATGATAGTATAATGGTAATTAGCCATAGTCGTCCTTCAGCATTGCATCTATTAAGATACATCATTAGCTAATTTAGATGCTTTCATCTATTATTTATCCTTTACAAAATCAGTTACTGTTTTCCTGGAGAATTTCCCGTTGAGAACATTTGCTTGCTGTTACCTCAGGGAATGACCTCCTACGGTTGAAGTTCTGTTCTTGTTGCTAGGGAGAACTGAGCGTGAGCGTGTTTTCTCACTGCGTGGAGAATTATCAGCATGTTCATCATTCTGTATGAAAGAATTTCATGATCTGGATAAAATATTACACTTAATCCCATTTGACCAAAGCATTAGGTGTTGTATTTTGCTAGGGAGTCTTTTCACCTTAAAAATCCTTTTAATAAAACAATATGCAGTGCGCTTTGTACTTTTAATACAGCGCTGATCCTTTACATTGTCAGCTGATCTGAGAAGATGCCAGTGTTTGATCATGTTTTTACCTAGGAACTGACAAAGGAACAATGTTTTGGAGCAAACGTTTTTAGCCTTCATCTCTGAAAAATAATAGACTGTTGAGAATTGTGTTTGTTTAGGTCATTTTTAAAACACAATGCAAAAAAAGCAATAAAATGCATTATGCAAGTGTACATTGACAATAAATTAAAGTACACTACAACAATTTTCGAATGTGCAGATTATAAATTGACCATAATTATAATATTATTTCATTTTATTGGAAACATAAAGCATTTCTGCACAAAGAGAGGCTTTGTGGGTCATAATTCTTAACATACTACTAATAAATCTGTTTATGGCTTTAACTCTTTTCCCACCATTGACGGAAATTTCCGTCATTTATGAGACAACGCTTCCTCGCCATTGACGGAAATTTCTGGCTTTCCGGTTACCCACATGCATTGCATTAAACTAGAATAAAACAGTTTTTGTGTTTAAAAGCAGAGGCTCTGTTCTGTTCTTTCTTCAGATATTCAGGAGGCCATAAAAGTTTGTGAAAATAATCAAAAATGCTGGCAGTGGCTGCCAACTTAAAAAAATAAAAAATAGTGGCAGGGAAATAGTTAAAAAAGAAATGATATTGAACATCAGCAAACAGATTTTTTGTTGATTATTTCTTATTTGTAGTTCTGTTGCAAGTTTTATGTCAAGACATTTATAAATCTGTTATTTACCCCTCTTGACAGGTTGAAGACAAGCCCTGATGTCATCTACTCAAAACTAGTATCTCAAACAACAGTGTGAAAGATGCCAATACTTACTTTAGCTTTAAGTTTGAAAGCGGAGAGAGCTCCAGACCTCAAGGGAGGATCAGCAAGACTCTACTTGAAAGCTTGAGAACACATATGAGCCTTCAGGAAACATGAGTGTGAATGATGAACACAACAGACCCTTCGGGACCAGCAGTGAAGATGGCTGTAAGGAAATCAGGAACAACAACAACAACAGGGATGCTGAGGATTCGCTGGATGGAGATGCCAATGCTAATGAAATCCAAAAGGGAGATGGAGAAACAACTCTGGAGCCAATTGATGCCTTGTCCTCTGTGGTATCTCACACTGAGAAACAGGTGAAGATGACTATTCAGGCCACAGATTCCCCGTGTGATGACCCGGAGCTGGCTGAGTTTGAGATGCTGGAAAGTCAGGAATTAGAGGATGAGGAAAAGAACAATGTTCCTAAAGGTTACATGAAAGGGCTTCTATCCACCGAGATGACAAAGACCGAAGCAAAATCTCTGAAGGATAACAAAAGGTTTTCCCAGTTTACTTTAAAAGACCAAGAGTCTACTGTTTGTCCTCAGTCCTCTAGCAAAGAAATGGTGAGCATCATAGCCAGGACTGACTTTAGCTCTGAAAATGATGTTTTTGTTTCTTGCCTCTCCACAATGTCTAGTCTTGGAGGAAGTCTTGCTAGTGCTCTGGATAACGCCGGTCGAACCCACAGCTCTGATTCGTGGCATGCTCCCTCAGAGCCATACCGAACTCTCTCTGAGGACCTTTCCCTTGCCTCACAGTACTGTTTGACAATTTCAGATAAAACCCGGAGCTCCCTACATACTGAGGGCATGCATCATCAAGCAGGAAAAAGTACAACGCACATCGGCAGTGTCAATCTTAATCTTAACTCTACCGCCTTGCCTGAAGAACCTCATTTAGAAGCACAAGAAAACCAACTAGCGACAGACTTTGTAAAATCTGAGAGCTCAGGGCAACTGACAAATGGCACGAGTGAATGTAGCATTGCAAGGATCACAAAGGTCCATAATGAATCAGGAAGTGCCAATCAGGACGATCTCAGAGAATCTGGAGGTCATGTAAAGGGGTACCATGCAAAAGACGAAAAGGCTCTAAATTTGAAAACAGTATTGACTGAGAAGAAATCTTGCCAACCTCTTGTCTCAGACAATATTCAGTCTACTTCACAAAACAGAAGGTCCTCCCATGATTCCACTGGTGATATAAAGAATAAACTCAAAACCCAGAATGAGGAATCTCCTGAAATTGCTCTTAAAACCTCGAAACTAACCTCAAAGGGTGCACCCGTCCACTCTGATTGCTCTGAACCCCAACCGTACAAGAAGCAACCATCTTTTGAAAAGACCCGAAGATCTAGTTCATCGAGTTTGGAAAGGCGAAAACCTTGGGGAAGCCCATCTCACTCTAAGACTCCTCCATCCAGCTGTTCACCTCGGAAACAGCCACCTTCGTCACCAGCCAAATATACTAGCACAAGAGAAGCGAGTCAGGAGCGGAGTGAAACCTTACAGAGGGCAAATACTGGTTTGAGGCAACCAAGTAAAAGCCTTCTCAGTAGTAGTTGCAGTCTCCAAAAACCGGTCGTTCCTCAACAACCCACTAGAGCAGAGTCTGAGTCTAAGAAGTCTTCTCCACCTCTGAAGCCCAAAATTGTTCGGCCAAAAATCATAACCTATGTCCGCAAGAGCCCTCAAGCGAAACCAATGTCTGAAGGTCCCTATGAAGTATCGACACTACCGCCGAGACTTACACCATACAGTAGCTCACCAACCTCAAAAGAGCCCAAATCTGAGGGGTTCAGAGGTTCGCCAGTGCTCAGCTCCTCCAATGTCGTTTATGATAAGTATCGCCAGGAGGTACAGAGGTCAGGGTACTACTCCCCTCCAGGACTGATGCCGTCTGGGATCAGGCCACCTAGCCACACTGTCCCCCATAAACTGGTGGGCAAATCGGAGAGTTTCCATGGAGAGCTGCCAGATCAATACTTGCATGAGGTGGGACTTCTCAGTCTATGGTTAACACTGTCAGTCCAAATCTGATTATTTCTGTATCTGATTGGAATCTGATCTAAATTATTGACTGTCCACACTGGGTATCGCAACTGTTCGAATCTGATTTGTGTGTCCCGTGCTGCTCCCTCGTTTTCCGGAATATCTACATTGGTATTGTAATGGCTTGCGTTAGTAGGCAATACAAATGTTGTCTTATTTACAACATGACAATGTGTAGCTGCCGCACTGGACTACTACGTCTTCTGAGGCAGAAACATAGGAGGCCAGTATGTGTGGCTTTATTCCGTGCTGTCATCTCAGCCGGTATCAAATCTCAACATGTCTCCATTATATTGTAATTTTCTGCTTGTGTTGCAACAACACAACCTTGTTTATGCAGCGACATTTTTTTGCTGTTCACACCTGCTGAATATTATTGGATTCCAATCTTATATGCACAAAAATCGGTTTGGACTGAGTCTGATCGAGGCTTTAGATGCTAACACAGATGCTAACACAGCATTACTAAACTCTAGATAAATGCGTTGTGCTTGTGAAAGCATGAGCAGTAAGCATAATTAATTGATACTTTCAACTGCTTCATTAAGTTTGTGATAACAAAGACATCAAAATATACTTCTTACTGTTCCAGGTTGGTAGAGCGGTTCAGCTAAATACCCATGATGGCGCTGCTTCCATTTTCCGCTTTCCCAGAGCCTTAAGGCCTCAGCTTGGTCTTGGAGCCGTCACCAGACAGCCTGCTACTAAGAACAGGACTGTATTACCAGGTCAAAGATCGGCATCACCCCTCAGTTATACCGCTCCAGCTGTTCATGCCTCAAGTAGTCACCAAGAACCCATAGGTCAGTAGGCACTAAAACCCTCAAAGTCATGTCCCTAGTTGTCAGCTGACGTTGTTCAGAATTTGATATGTTTAATTAAACAGTATTGATTTGTATTAGACATTTGCTTAAAATATAGCTCATAAAGCTAGACAGGAATATAAATGACTAACTTCACATTTCTATGCTGCCAGTACACAGAATCAGACTTGTTTCTTATCACAATGCCCACACACAGAAATTCCTTCAGCTGAGGTTGTGAAGTGCAGTCATTGATTCTTATAGGCGTTATCATTTCTCTTTGAAATGTAAAATACATGACAGCAAGGACTGATGAGATACCTTGTCATACACTTGTTTTTGTTATATCTTCAAATATCTTTTATGAGATTGAAAACTGTGACTTTAGGAAAACCTTTCGGAATTTAATCTCACTTTTTTACAGTAGTTGGCTCTTTTAAACGGGATCTTAAATTTAGTTACTCCTAGTCTTCTGAAAGTAAATCAAGGAACTGGATTTTTCCCAGTCAGTTAAATATAAAAAAATGTCCTGGAAATCAAGGAAATTAATAATTCAGCCATTCTGAAAGTAAAAAGGATTACTAAAATCATTGGATTTGTCAAATGAAAATTTCGTTACCCTTAAAAACTGTACTTTTTATTGGTTACATTATTGTTGAGCTGTTGCCATACAAATTTCATTCATCAATCCATAACAACAGGTCTTTTATTAATTCTCAGTAAACATGGAGATCTTTAAAGGTGTTTTCTTAAGCATTAGAAAGCCTATACCTCTCTAAATTACATTTATGCATTTACCTATATGTTTTACCAAGTCTGCCATCATTTACTTACTTGTATTTAATTTTGATATTTTCTCTGTGCAACTCAAAAAAAGATGTTTTGCAGAATGGCCAAGCTGCTGCAAAGATTCACACTGTCAAGTGCCAGAAAGTCCAAAAATGTATTAAAAAAAGTATATTCCAAGTCTTTTGTGTAAGAAATTGTGAGGACTAGTGACATTTGTATACAATCTTTCCTCCTTCACTGGTATTTATTTCATCGCATTGAAGTCATGATGTAAACAAATTAGGTCAAGATTGTTTTCATTTTTACTATTATAGATTGTAGACGGGGATACCGAGCCAAGTTATATATTAACGAACTAATGTTTGTCAACTGCTTTACAGTGGATCAGAAAAGACTAGCGTTGGGTGTTGCCCCCAAATTTATGCTCCCCAAACCGGGTCAATCTGGACTGCGTCCTCCCGGCTTCTCCCATCTTCCTCCTGCTCGACTGGCCGCCTTTGGCTTCGTCCGCAGTGCTAGCGTGTCTTCTGTGTCCAGCAACCAATCAAATGACAGCACACACAGCGACCCCTGCCGATCCAGCCGTGAGTTTTACATCTCTTCTTGTCATAAACCTGCTGTTTACACACGTCCCATTCTGGGGTGCGTTTCCCGAAAGCATCGTTGGCCAACTATGGTCGCAAGTTCCGTCGTTACCAATAGAGTTCAATGGACATTGCGATGAACTTGCGACCATAGTTGGCCAACGATGCTTTCGGGAAACGCACCCCTGGAGTATGCATATGTCTGACTGTTCTGGTTTTAACAGGTTTCTTAGCTGTTGCTAGTTGTGTTTGTTTATGTAGAGGTGGAGGTATACCTTCAAGCTCTTGTTAATGGTGTCTTGTAGTGGTGATTGTTTAAAGTGTCAGTCTAAATTCTCAAGTGTAAGGTAATGCTACAGCAGCCCATTCTTAGACCACATGCTCTAGTACTGGTATTGTGTTAGGATTAGTATAGGCCTTGTGGATTATTCAACTCTTCCTGTCATAAGCCTTCTTACTTGCAGATACAAAGTACAATCGATGGCTTCAACACCCTGCTTGTTGCACTGTATGCAAGATGATGCATCTCCGAGCTTAATGTATAGAGCAGTGTTTCTCAGTCTTTTAAAGTGCCCCTGTCCTCTTTCATATAATACCTTTCATGTAGTGTGTAATAAAGCTGTTTGTGAATGCAAATGGTCTGCAAAGTTTTAAAGATGCAAAGTGCTCAACAAATGGAGTTATTGTCTCTCAAAAGAAAGAACGAACACTCAAACACTGTAGTTGTAGCTGAAGCCTGGAAGAGTTTGGTTTGTGTTGTAGACATGTCGAGAAGACACTGTTTTATGCGCTGCGAAAACAAATCCACTTTTCAGCACATCAAAAGGATGAGGACTCGGGTTCTAATTGATATGGTAAAACCGACACCATCGTTACTGTTCAATCACTGTGTGTACAAGTGCTGAGGAAGATCTGGAGCTGAAATTCAGATATGATAAAGGGCGGTTTGGTTTCTGACACAATGTATGCGGTCGACCAATCACCCAGACTGGGCTATCTGACCAATCAGAGCAGAGTAGACCAATCACGACAGACTGGGCCATCCGACCAATCAGAGCAGAGTAGACCAATCGCAAAAGACTGGGTCATCTGACCAATCACAGCAGAGTGGACCAATCACAACAGACTTGGTCATCTGACCAATCAGAGCAGAGAGACCAATCACAACAGACTGAGTCATCTGACCAATCAGAGCAGAGTAGACCAATCACAACAGACTGAGTCATCTGACCAATCAGAGCAGAGTGGACCAATCACAACAGACTGAGTCATCTGACCAATCAGAGCAGAGTAGACCAATCATAACAGACTGAGTCATCTGACCAATCAGAGCAGAGTGGACCAATCACAACAGACTGGGCCATCTGACCAATCAGAGCAGAGTAGACCAATCACGACAGACTGGGCCATCCGACCAATCAGAGCAGAGTAGACCAATCGCAAAAGACTGGGTCATCTGACCAATCACAGCAGAGTGGACCAATCACAACAGACTTGGTCATCTGACCAATCAGAGCAGAGAGACCAATCACAACAGACTGAGTCATCTGACCAATCAGAGCAGAGTAGACCAATCACAACAGACTGAGTCATCTGACCAATCAGAGCAGAGTGGACCAATCACAACAGACTGAGTCATCTGACCAATCAGAGCAGAGTAGACCAATCATAACAGACTGAGTCATCTGACCATTTTGAGCAGAGTTGACCAATCACAACAGACTGGGCCATCTGACCAATCAGAGAAGAGTAGACCAATCACAACAGACTGGGTCATCTGACCAATCAGAGAAGAGTAGGCTCTCGGAACAGAGACTGAATCTTTATCGAGCAGTTTCAGACACTGTGAGAAAAGAGGTGATGAGAAAATGAGTGTTTTTGAACTTGGATGCATGTAAATCTATTATAGGAGACTCCAAAACAAAATTAAGAGCCTTTAAAGTAGCATAACAAGGGCAGTTTAAACTGGAATTTACTTAGCATGGAAGTCTAGTCATTCTGAAATATGATCTATGATTGAAGACCCTCAAATGTAATTTTACCATACAGTATTGTCATTTTATTGTTAAGAAGTCATAAGACATAAGAGTGAATGTGAAAATGTGATAAAGGTTGTTCTATTACTTGGAGTGCTCAGCGCATTTTCAGTGCATTAGAGAAATATAGAGAACAGTGCGTGTTTTTTTATAATTGTGTTTACCTTTGATATTGCTTTGTGTGCTGTGGTGGGCTGAGGAATGTGAAGGGAATATAATCAGTGTTTTATTGTTGTGAGGAAGAGAAGTGAGACAGAGCACCGCTGCAGAAATCTGCCTCTGTCTGACGTCTTTGCACAAACTCGGCTCCTCGTAGAAATGCTATCATTAGTTATTTTGCTTACACTTCATTTAAGGGTGATGTTGGTACTGTGTAATTACACAAATAAGCACAGCGTAATATTAATTAACTACATGTACTTACTATAAGGATATGGTTTGGATTTGGTTTAGGGTCAGTTACTTGTTATTATGCATCATTTACTGTTATTACTATAGTATGTAACTATGACCCCTTAAAATAAAATACCATTATTTTATTTTATATTTCATCTTTTGGCAGTTATTAGTTAAGATAATGGCAACTGCAATATTCTTAATATAAATTAATTTGTTTTATAGGTTTAAACCCCCTGGAACCGGCATTTTAATCATGTATTTAGATCAGATTCACTACACATGTAAACAAACATCCCCATTCTCGAGTAATTTAGGTGAGATTTGAATGGTTTTTGTTCATTCATACAGTGTGCCAGAGCGATGTTCTCGGATGTTATGTGACAGAAATGAGAAGAGCTCTTACAGGAGGATTGCATGAGGAGCGAGAGAGTGAGATGAGAGTCATGGGTCGTTCTAGTGGTCAAAAGAGTCGTGTCAGTCGACAAAAAGAATTCTAGAGAAACAGACATAGAAATACAATTGTTTATCCATGCATGACCTCTCAAATCTAAAAAAAAACTATATGATGAGTCAATATGTTTTAATGTTGTCCATCTTTCAGAACAATGTGACTCAGATATATCACGAACAATGAAATATCTAAGTCTACTTCCTTCTTCTCAAGTAACTGATTCCTTCTTAGTAAATCTGCATTAATATAAAAATAGTGGATGAAGGTTGTTTCATGCCTTGAGCATATAAGCTTGCAAACTTCAAAGCATCATGTGCTGCATCCTTATTTGTCACACAAGCCGCCATTTCCCAGTCATTTTCTCCACATTTTTCAGGAAACTACCAGACTTTTCAAATCATAACTTGTGCATTCAATTATAATATACATTTTTTATATTGCAATGTTTTTCCCCCTCCACAAGCAAGGTTTTGACTAGTGACTACATCAGGATAGGTGATTTAAAAAAATGTTGTTTATTATAAAATTCTATTTAAAGGCCCTAAGATGAAGAATTTTCAGCAATTGTCTTTTTTCTTGAAAAATGTTCACATAGATTATCCCATTAGGCTAGCTGTCTGTAATACTTGATCCTGTCATATTTGTTAGGGTTCTGTCACATCGATCTGGTTTATTCTTGGTCTGGTGACAAAGCCCTGACACTCCTTCTGTCTCGGGCGATGTGCTCCTTCCTCCGCATGATTCGTTGTATGTTTGGAGCGTGATGTTTGGATCCCGGCACTTCTGTCTAGTTTGGTTTCAGGGTTGGACATTCATGCTCCATGATTTGTCTCTGTTTGTGAGCGCACAGGTTGAGTGTTCATTCACTTGCCATGCGCTCTTGTCTTGTGTGTTTTTTAGAGTGCCTGGTCAATGTGTTTATTGGCCAGGCGTTCTTGAGTTGTCGTGTTTTATGTAGCTCGTGGTTTGTGTCTATCATCTGCCACTGCTTTCATGTCTTGTTCTGTGTGGCAAGCGGCTCATCTTTTCCATCGGCCGCCTGCTTTCGCGTTGTCTTCTTTTGCTCTCATTGGCTCATGTTTTGTGTGGATACGTGGCTTTGTTTTGTTTGTTTCTATGGTTACGTTCAGGCAGACTGTCCACACTGTTAATTGCAAGTGATCAAAGAAGATTTGTGTGTCCAGACATAACCAACCTACCTGCATGGGTTGCTTAATGACATAGCTGTACCCAAGTATGTGATGAGGCTTTCAAAACGGATGCAGGAAAAATGGAGATGCATCATCTCATGCTCCAAATAAGCGCCATGTCGAGTCGCGGTGCAGAACTCAGCGACGGAGGAGACTGGTATATATTGTGATGTTCCTAAAGGCCAAAATCTTTGGACATGCCGTTTGAATACTGCATGTAGTAAGCCATTTCTGTCACCGGTTTTGACGCTATTGTTGCGTGTCGCATTAAGAGTGAGGCTAAAGACAGCTCAAAATCTGACTCGGACAGCTACATTTATGAATCGGACATCGCTAGTTCTAGTTCTATAGCATCTGACAGAAAACACAAGGCATGTGACTTGACTGACTCCTGCACCAGCTGAGCAAATGCTAATGTATACACACTGTGTATAAAAAAGTTGCTGCCTTAAATTTTTAAGTACAATCAACTTGGATGTCTAAGTCATTTCAAATTTAATGACATTAAACTGACCTAAAAAAAACCCCGAGTTGAATCTTGTATAACATTTTGATGAGTTAAAGTGATGTAAAAACATATGTTGTCAACTTATTGATCATATAATTTGTACAGGGCAGTAGGTTTTGTCAAGGTATTATAGTCCTCGTTGGTATTTCCTTTCCAAACAGGAAGTCGAGGCAGGACATTTTAAAGGGCTTGAAATTGTCCATGGGGAATTGATTGGATGGTTGGGATTCGCTATTGGTGGATCTCATGTGAGTGACAGGTGGCCCCGCCCTCATGCCAGTAAACACATCATCAGAGAAGAGAAGAGATGAGCTGCAAGAGGATGAATAAACAAAAGAGATGTGCACGGATAAATAACTCCATAAAAAAACATTATCAATTTTGATTTCATGGCGACTGAAAGGCTTGAGTGTCCTCTTATTCATTTATAGCCTGTATTCACTGCAGTCATTCCCTGAAGACTGCAGATAAATGCTGAGTCTAGCAAACAGTGTTTCTAAACTGCTGAGTCATGTATGTGTTCTTACAATACAGAGACTGTCACTCTCTCTCTCTCTCTCTCTCTCTCTCTCTCTCTCTCTCTCTCTCTCTCGCTCTCTCTCTCTATGGGGTTTAGAGTTGTACTGTAAGTACAGTGTGTTTTGAAACCACACCCTTGTTTAGCATCCCGTCATGACATCAGCACACGTCCTGACATGTCTGATGCTATAGTGGGGACACATTTGTCTCTCGGCTCGGACAGCTGAGGGGTCAACAGTGGCGCCTTCCCTTCCCAATTTTATGTCTCCCCTTAAAAACCCAAAGACTCGTCTGCTTGTTATTTAAATCCGGAGACTTGTATGTGCATGCGGCATTTTTGTTCGATGCCGTGCTCGGGATATAAAATATAATGGGCAGCTGTCGACCCCTCCCGAGTGTCCACATCTAGGCCTGTGTCCCCACTTTCACTCTTGTTTCCTCTCTGGGAAAGTGCGTTAGAGAGGAGTCGGGCTGCTATGACTTTTAGGGTTTTAAGTCCTCCCGTTAAGTCTTCATAATGCAGCATAATTCGTAATCTTCAGGATTCGCTGTAAGTCTGAGTTTTTTTTTTGTTTTTTTTCGACTCAGTGGAGTTTTAAAATCAGATTAACTTTCTGAAAGCGGATGATGTTCTTTGCCATCTCAAGTCTGGATCTTGGATGCGTTTCCTCTACTGACGGACGAATTTGCCGCACAAAATGTTTTCATTACTGGGGTATTTTGTACCCCTTTTTACTTTTGTTTTAAAAAGAGACACTGAAAAGCAAGACCTGCACCCATGTAAGTGTTTTTTGTGATTTATTCATGTCGCATACCGTACATTATTCATAAGAGCCCATTTGCCTGATTGGGGGGAATAAAAAGATGTTGTCAATGATTTATTAATATTTTAATTATTATTTTAAATTATTTATTATTATTAATGTTTTTGTTAAAATATCTAACTTTAATTAAGGCCACTCCATGCCATATTTTACTGAAAACTCACTATAGAAATTTAAGTTTTAATTTCCATAATTTTTCTAGGTGTGGACATTTCTTCTAACATCAGTTAGATTTGTAGTTCAAGGATACGTTCACATGTTTTCACCCAGCTTTTTATTGTTACAGTGTAATTGAACGATGCAAACTACCAAAAAAACGTTACATTTTGTATCATCCAGTGGACTTTTGCTGACAAATAAACAGTGTTGGGTAGTAACTGATGTAATCTGGATTATGTAATTAGATTCCAAAAATGCACTTGTATTTAGATTATATTACATTTTAAAATACTCGTAATCAGACTTCAGTTACTTTTTTATTGATAACATGATTACATGTTATTTTCACAATGGCAGTAAATCAGTTGATTCTCCCTACTACTTCTTTTTACTCTTTTAAATTTCCATTTGTAAAAAAAAAAGCAGTCCTCTAGTTTTGTGTAATCGCTCACACAGACCGGCCACTAGTCATGTGACTATCACTGAAATCTGACACATACAGCATTGGATCACTGCATTTACAGAAATCATTTCATTTTTAAAAAGTGTTTTCTCTACATTGCAGCATTGCATATCGAATCATCTATCTATCTATCTATCTATCTATCTATCTATCTATCTATCTATCTATCTATCTATCTATCTATCTATCTATCTATCTATCTAATATATAGATATATAGATATATAATTTAGATAGAAAGAAAGATAGATAGATATAAATATTAGGGCTGTGAAAAGATTAATCACGATTAATCGCATCCAAAATAAAAGTTTGTGTTTAAATAATATGTGTGTGTACTGTGTATAATTAAATTTGTATATATAAATACACACACATGCATGTATATATTTAAGCGTAAACGTAATCTAAACGTAATCCAAATAAGTACCTGTGTGTGTAAGATCGAACTTCTGCACTTTTGTATTCCTGCCCACAGACATCCGGATTGCCAGAGGGGCGGCAGCAAAATCAAAATGCTTTATAGGTGTTGAATTTTTGGCACCACAGATATTTTCCTCTGTTTAGCTCCGATTTAAGTTTGTTTTGCGTGTTTATTAAATAGCCCATCTTGACAGCGGTGAATTCCCCCTTATGTCCAAAACAATATTCGAGGGCCCCCCACCCCATATAAGATATTTTCAGCATTGCTATAATTCAGGGGTGGGGAACAACCGGCCCGCAAAAGAGTTTGATGTGGCCCGCGAGTCAATTCCTCCCAAAAAAATTAAATTAAATTAAAAATTCAGAAACAAAAATCTCAGCAATTACTTTTCCTGTGATAGAAAACACAAAATAGGCAAAGTGGCAAGCAGCACGAGTCCACAAGCCGTGAAAGCAGGGCGTGGCCAGTAGCGCGAGTGTTAATGAGTCACCTGAGTTCAAGTTCAAGCACCGGTTTCAAGTTTCTCACGGATGAACTTCGGGGGCGCGCGCGCCGCACCGGTTTAAAAAAAATAACGCAGTCAGCACCGCCGCACAGTCTTCTGTCAGACCAGATGTTGTCAGGCTATAAGTCAGTAAAACTCAGAAAAACTAACTTACTTACGTCGTGCCAGCTGTTTGCTCGCGGCACGCACTCTTCAATCACGCAAATGCGGCGCGCCCTGTATAACGCAAAATAAACTGGCATGTAATGTAGGCCTAACGTCGTGTTCTGTCGTCAATTAAGTATTGAAATAACCAAAAGTGAGATTAAAGCTGCGTCAAAACTCTATGTCGGGGCTTTTGTATTTCTTTGTAGGCTACATAAATGTTACACATTTTGGCGTAGCCCTACTCAATTTTCATTATTAATATTCTAACATTTTATCAATATTGCAAAGTCATCAAAACTGACTAAATATTTTGTGACCAAAAATGTGAAAAATAGGCCTACATCTAGCCTAAATGATCGTTCATGACATTCTTTTAACTATAAGCAACCCAATTTGTCTAGATCTGTATTAATTCCTTTGTATAATGAGCTTAAATATTGCTGTGCAGTCATGTGATTTAGTCTGCTTGATTAACATTATTACAATGTATTCCTATTTAACTCTGATATGTAGCCTATCTATGCAAAATAATCCTTGAAAGATTTCTCATTTAAGGCCATTCCTGTTTGGAATATGATTGTGTATTGTCAACAATAAGCAGAAACATTTTGCATTTCCATTTTCTACTGTGGATCATTCATTTCAACATTTATCCTCATTCTCATGTTTAAGAATCTGTTATCTGCTTGACAAACAATTTATGCTACTGCCCACTGAACATGCTTTTAAAGCTATTGTTATCAAAAAATGTTGGCCTTCAAACACCTTAAAATGCACATATGTAGGTCTGAGAAATCCAAATTTTCTCGGGGGAGCATGCCCCCGAACCCCCCTAACTACCTCACCTTTGAATGTGTGTGTCTGTGTGCTAATATGGGCTGGTGTGGCTATAGTGCCAGGACTGAATTTTTTAACCAGTCTGCCCCCTGCATATAGGCCTAAAATATACATTATTCTCTGTATCGAATCATGTTATCTTATTACCCACCCCCAGCCCCTGATGTTTCGGGCTCAGCCCCTGATGTTTTTAAAACCTAGAAACGCCCCTGCTCATTACAATGGCCCTTAAAGAATGTTAAAAATTTGTAAATGGCCCTTGATAGGAAAAAGGTTCCCCACCCCTGCTATAATTAATGCAAAGCTTCTTGTTGTTTTCCTGTTAAATGAATTCATCACGATTAATTTTGTAATTCTAAAAGTCTTATCTGGAAGAAATTCTAGAAGACAATTTCAAGTCGCATAAATGAATCTGCATCAAATATACTGTACATGTACTTGTAAGGCGTCAGACAGTGAAACCTTTAATGCTTCATCATAAATAATGCACACGTCCTGCTGTCGTGTGTTCTCTGACAACACCTCATGCCATTTGCCAGCCGACGTCTTCCATCTCCTGCTGATATGGACTCAATCATTCTTGTGACAGCATATCATTAGCATTTTTGCATCAGCATCATGTGTTTTTTATACACACTTTCTCTCTCGCTTTTATCCTTGGAACTCAGATTGTATTCCCAGAACTTCTGGCAAGATTTTCTCAAAGTTATGAACAAACGTTCTTCCAGGAACATTAATTAAATGTTTGATCGATGGTCTTTAATAATGTTCTCAAAATGTTACTAATACCGATACTAAATTTCTCAGCCGATCATGATTATTAAGAATATCTGTCGATACACATCATTTGATTTTAAGGGAAAAAATATCTCTGCCAACTAATGCTGCAAACTACACAGGGAACCCTCTCACTGGGTACATTACTATAATATTAAAGGTTAAAATTAACAACAGAACCCAAACTATTATATTCAACTGCTTTTTATTTTCAGATGTAATAACTACATTCAACTGAAATGGTTGCATACAAGTCAGTTACACATAAGGAAGTTTTCATAAACACCGGTCTTCATGACAGATTTATTCAAAAATACATCTATCATTAACAATAAACAAGCTTCTTTCCAAAGAAAGTGTTTATATAGCTGTATAAGTATCAAACTTGCATTGCAATTGCGCTGTCAAGTCACATTTAAGAGCTTCAAATTGCCATTTGTTTGAATTTCGTGATGAAATGGACAGAATTTGAAAGCTGAGGCTTTCTTATCAGAAGTAACAAAGCAACACAGACGCGCTAAATAATGTTTGGTGTAGGGAAAAACCACAGACCTGCAACCTTGGCTTGAACTACGGGTGATGCATAGGGTCAAATAGAGCTTGCTTTAAGGGATACTTCAGACAAAATTTAAAATTCTCACCCTCAAGTTGTTCTAAACCTGTATGAGTTTCTTTCTTCTGTGAAACACAAAAGAGTATATTTTGAAGAATGGTGGTAATCAAACAGTTGACGGCATATTATGGAAGTGTCAACTGTCTAATTAACACCATTCTTCAAAATGTATTCTTTTGTGTTCAACAGAAAGAAACTCATACAGGTTTGGAAGAACTTGAGGGTGAGTTTTTCATTTTTGGGTGAACTGTCCCTTTAACGTCACTATATTTTTAACTGTTAAATGCATTATTGTCACGTTAACTTTCCCTACATTCAACACAAGACATTTTCGTCACACAGTATAAATTGTAGTGTGGCACATTTTTCCACCCCCTTTTCATTGACATGATATAATTCGCCCTGAACTGCAGTCTACCAATGGCCAAAAGTGAAAATAATTGCTTTTATCAGCCGATGCGATTATTGGCCGACACATCGGTGCATTTATTTCTGAAACAGCATTTAGTTTGAGGTTCGTATAACAATTTTTAAATGTTACTGGAATGTTTTCTAAACGTTCTGAAACAAGTAAAGTAAAATTCCCATAATCTATCCATTTTGCATAAGAAACAAATATTTTTTAAACATAAAAAAAGGACGCTTTGAACATTCAGAGAACCTTCAGAAATATCGTTTTCATAACATAATAAGAATGTTAGCAAAACGGTGTTAGCTGGGTTGCTCATGTGTTAATTGCAATACAGGATCTCAAGGTTTTGCACGCATCAAAAGGACATATTTGGCTGTTGAATCGCATACACCATGAATGCTCTATTTTTGAGGTAGTAACATTACGATTAGACCATGCATTCACAACAACAACACATGTATTATGAATAGTTAAACCCTTCCTTGAAAACTTAACACTTGACTTTATTGATCTCGAACAGTGTCGCATTAATCATTAATCCTTGCAGCCTCTCTGCGGTGACTTGTTCAGGTTGTAGCGCGTGTGAGTGTGAATGAGGATGTGTCAGCGTTTTTGGGACCTGGCTAAAAATCCATTATAAATCTGAGAGGAGGAAGGTGAAGACAACACGTCTGCGGTGTCAGCAGAACACGCCACATAACTCTGGACACCGGCATGAGTTTGCAACTCAGGGCCCTAGGAAAATGTTTAAAGAGACAGTTCACCCAAAAAATTAAAAATCTGTTATATTTTACTCAACTTCATGTTGTCCTGAACTCATATGACTTCATTGAGTGGGAAAGAAAAGCGTGAACTTTCTGGTTAGTAAAGATATGAGGGTGAGGAAAAGATAGCAGTCTTTATTCTTGGATGAATTATGGTTGCTGTTGAGAGACTGCTGGCTAAAAACGTTTTGTGGTGGTACTATGGTACAGTTATGGTATCAGTTATTTTCATATTACTGTATTTTTTTGATCAAGTAATGCAGCCTTGATGAGCATCAGAGACATACATTTTTCCAATCCCAAACTTTTGATGTTTCCTTTTTTATATATATTTTTTGGGCCTTTTTAATCGATAGAGACAGTAGAGGACAGGAAATGATTAAAATAACGCAGGTTGGATTCAAACATGAGACCTTGCATGAGCACCACAACACAACTCCAACTACTAGGCCATAGCTCCAACATCAATTTTTACCTGATATTTTGCGCTTCTGTTTGCAAAGTCTACATTACATTTATTAATTTAATAGACATTTTTATCTAAAGTCAGTTTCAAATAAGAATAATACGAGTATAAGCGATTAATCAAAGAGAGAAAACAATACAAGTAGCGCTACAGTCTTAAAAATAAAAGGTCCAAAAGGGAGTTTTCACAGCGATGCCATTTTTGGTTCCCCAAAGAATCTTCTCAAAAGAACCATTTTTTTCCTAATGTGAAGAGGATTTTAATAACCTGAAGAACCTTTTTCCATGAAGAAACCTTTATGTAATGCAAAGGTTCCTTGGGTGTTAAAGGCTTAGTTCACCCAAAAATGAAATTTCTCTCATTAATTACTCACCCTCATGTCGTTCCAAACCCGTTCATCTTCAGAAATCAAATTAATGTATTTTTGATGAAATCCAAGAGGTTTCTGAACCAGCCATAGACAGCAATGTAATTTCAACTTTTCAGGGCCCAGAAAGGTAGTAAAGACATTAGAGCTGAAACAACTAATCGATTTAATCGATTAAAATCGATTATTAAAATAGTTGTCAACTAATTTAGTCATCGATTAGTTGCTAAATAACTATTATTTGCCGTAAGCGTCTCATTTCGTGCATATTTTAAATCTGCGGTGACCAAAGTGTGGCAGTAATGAGCCACCGGAGGTTTTAGTCAGCCAGTACAGCAGGAGAAGTAGCGAATAGCCAATAGCTGGCCTTGTTTTATGTCACATGCTTCCCGCACAGCGTGTGCAGCATTCAGCGAGATGGCGGAGGCAGGCGGCAGTGGAGCTCGAGAAAGAAAAAAGCGGAAGATAAAACAAATCGAACGAAGCAGCATTCGGCAGTTTAGGATATCGCACAAGATTTGTCAACAAAGAAAACATTTCATCACTGGAGAGTTTTTTTTTCGACACCATCGTATCAATTGATTTTGATTAATATGCGCGAGGGAGAGAGAGACCAAGACAGAGCTCGGGTGAGTGCGCGCGCGCGGCCGGGGCTCTCTCTCTGCTCGTTCTTATATATGCCTTCAAGCTGACAGGACTTAAAAACACATGCAAATTATACACTTTGTTTCACTCTATGATGGTTAAACTCTGCAATTAATTATTTTTTCTCGGAACTAATGTTTTGGTAGGAACGAAAGTTTACATCGTATGTTTCTCCGGAATCAGCCAGCGCGAAGGACGTCTATATTCCGATTGGTTGCTGGCGTTTGCTGCTGAACCGCGTCATAGCTTATTACCATAAGGTTGAGCTACTTTCAACTTTCTAATTGATTTCACAGCATAAGCTATAAAGCTGTTTCCCAGGTATAAGCTGTGTGTTTACAGGAAATAAATAAATAAAATGCAATTTACTGCAACTGTATTCTGTTTTATTCTTATTCTTCGTGAAAATATGTTCTGCAAGATTCATTAATAAGCTTGGTTCGGGATGTTAAACTACTTTAGGAGCCCAAAGGACAGCCATGGTAAAAACATTATTTGAAATCTCCTTGTGAAATTTGCTAGAGTACGTATGGGTCAGTGTTTTGATTGCAGAAGAGTTCGACAAAGGATTACTAACACATAATAAAACAACTCCAGGTATGTTTTTGATGAGGATCTGACAATGCAAAATGGTTAACATCTCTAAAAAGTCTATGTTGAATGATAAAGACCCTTTGTTAATAATTTACTTGGGGGGAAAAATGGGCAAAACTAAAATATAAGTACATAAACCGATTAATCGATTAATCGTAAAAATAATCGTCCGATTAATCGATTATCAAAATAATCGTTAGTTGCAGCCCTAAAAGACATCATTAAAACAGTCCATGTGACTCCAGTGGTTCAACCTTAATGTTATGAAGTGACGAGAATACTTTTTGTGCACAACCCCCCCCCCCCCACCACCAAAAAATAACAACTTTATTCAATAATCTCTTTCTCTTCCACATAATTCTCCTCCACTGTTAACGTAGTGTAAACATTGCAGCGCTTCCTGGTTCTACGTCAGAACGCCGGCTCACTATTGGCTGCTCCTGCATCAGCATCACACGCGTGTGTCGTGGTGCTCACATGACCAGCAGCGGCCAATAATGAGCCGGCGTATATCCAGGAAGCGCTGCAATGTTTACACTACGTCAACAGCGTAGGAGAGTGATGTGGAAGAGAAAGAGATTGTTGAATAAAGTCGTTATTTTGGGGGTTTTCGTCGCTTCTTAACATTAAAGTTGAACCACTGGAGTCACATGGACTATTTTAACGATGTCTTTACTACCTTTCTGGGCCTTGAAAGTTGCAATGACCGACGTTGCTGCATATGTAGGGTCAGAAACCACTCGGATTTCATCAAAAATATCTTCGTTTTTTGTGTTCCGAAGATGAACAAATGTCTTACGGGTTTGGAATGACATGATGGTAAATAATAAATGACAGCAATGTCATTTTTGGGTGAAATATGCCTTTAAAGGTTCTCCTGAACCAATCAATGCCAATAAATAACCTTTTTAAGAGTGTACCGTAGAAATGTTCAGTTGTAGTGTAAGTGCAGAACAACAGGGAAAGGATATTTTCTTCAAAGCTTCTTCTTTGGTTCTCCACAGGTCCACACAGCGGCAGTGATGAAAGCAGGTCTCATAACCCCCCGCCCTCCAGCCGCCGCTCTCTGCACACGCCCCCTCGCGCATCACCCGTGGGTAAGTCGCGCCACCGCCAGCTCCTGAGCGTAGTGATATGTGTTATAGTTATCACAGATTCATTTGTCTGATGCTTTTGCCACCAAATGTAACCTGACTAATGTTGTGTCACGTAGCAGTCACATGACCCTGTGTGAAGAGGTGTGTCACAAGCTGTTTTTATGGGCATTTTGGGATATCACACACACACACACACACACAAAAAGCTGAATGGAAACGCCAAGATGTGCATAAATTCTAAAAACTTTTGTGCTCAATTGAGGCGGATAATTTTTTAGCCAATTTAGCCAAACCCTAACCTCAACAACAAAACACTCGGATGTGATTGGATAACTGAACTAACCACTTTACTTTTTAATCACTTTACTGAAATGTGAGATATCAAAATGTATAGAACTGTAAATACAATTATTACTATAAAAGTTGCACTAAATAAACACATATTTCTATCGTCTCTATGTGTTAAAGAGTCACTGAAGTAGAAGCCTGTCGATAGCTGAAGACATCATTAGAATAATAATAACAGAATAATATTCTCACTCTTACAGAGAATTGAGCAAACCTAGTAATTATGGACAAAATCAGTTGATGGCTTATAAAGAGGGAGATTTGTTCACTCTAATGGAGAACAAATCTTACGAAGCAATAATAGCAATGAGCTTTATTTAAAAATACACTATTAAACCCTCCCAGAAGAGGTATATCATTTTTTTTTAAAAATCCATAGTTTTTAGTACGAAAATAAAACTTTGGAAACATGTTAAGACTGTCAAAATACACATCATTTATTTTTTTCAGATCTTTTAAATAAAAAATGTATGAGATATAATTACCATTTACACATGACATTATGCTGGTTTCTTTTTTTTAAATTCTCATAAATGTTCAATCCATCTAATGATATATTCAAATAAAATTTATCAGAAATATTGATAAAAATATATATTTTCTTGCATCACACTGGTTTTTGCTGTAGTTCTAGTAACATTTTCAATTTATTAATTTCAAATTATTAATAAAAAGGGGGTAAATGAAGTCATAGCATAGTAAAAACATGGTAACATTCAAATTTTCACATTCATTTATTAATGAGAAGTTATTGAACAGATGCAATATGGTTTTAGCTGAAAAAGATTAAGTTATGACTGTTTTAAAAGCTTGTGCAAAAGGTGTAATGCATTATTAGAGGGTTAAGCTGAATGATAAAATTCATCAAATGTGTATATAAGCTCTTTCAATGTT
This sequence comes from Vimba vimba, assembly GCA_022828995.1. Classification (NCBI taxonomy): domain Eukaryota; kingdom Metazoa; phylum Chordata; class Actinopteri; order Cypriniformes; family Leuciscidae; genus Vimba; species Vimba vimba. The sequence continues at coordinate 11,723,978 of CM040826.1, forward strand.
AACTATGTTTTTTATTGTAAATTATTGTTTTATATATATATATATATTAGAATAATAATAACAGAATAATATTCTCACTCTTACAGAGAATTGAGCAAACCTAGTAATTATGGACAAAATCAGTTGATGGCTTATAAAGAGGGAGATTTGTTCACTCTAATGGAGAACAAATCTTACGAAGCAATAATAGCAATGAGCTTTATTTAAAAATACACTATTAAACCCTCCCAGAAGAGGTATATCATTTTTTTTTAAATCCATAGTTTTTAGTACAAAAATAAAACTTTGGAAACATGTTAAGACTGTCAAAATACACATCATTTATTTTTTTCAGATCTTTTAAATAAAAAATGTATGAGATATAATTACCATTTACACATGAAATTATGCTGATTTCTTTTTTTAAATTCATGTAACATGTATATATATATATATATATATATATATATATATATATATATATATATATAAAGAATATATTTAACCAAGAATACAGTAAGACCAGTAATATTGTGAGATATTATTACTATTTACTAATATTCTATGTGAATATATTTTAAAATGTAATTTATTCATGTGATCAAAGCTGAATTTTCAGCATCATTACTCCAGAATGAAATAATTCTAATATGATGCTCAAGAAACGTTTATTATTATCAATATCGAAACAGTTGTGCTGTTTATTTTCTCACTTTTTTTCAGGATTTTTTGATGAAGTTCAAAATAACAGCATTAAATTAAATCTTTTGCAACATTATTAATGTTTTTACTGTTAACTGATCAATTCAGCAGTGTTCTTGCTGAACAATATATTACAAATATATATATAATATAACATGTAACGTTCTCCAGTTTTCAGAGTTGATTTAGATTTTTTTTATATAATATAAATATTCTTGAAGGGCCCTTTAGTGGCTGAAGTATGCATTGCACCACAGCTGATCACTGCAGTCACAGTATGAGAGAGACATTAGTGGGCCGAGGGCTCCAGCTAGTGGACACTTTCAGCACTTATTTTATCCTTATGTAAAGCTACTGAATCATATAATAAATGCGCTCTTTGTTTCTCTACAGCCTCTAGAAAGGAGTTTCAAAGGGATGGAGAAATCAGCCGTCCCATTGTGTCGTCCCCGAAGAGGTTTGCAGTGGTCTGTCCCAAGCCTCAGTCCCCCGGTGAGTGTCCCGTGACCGTGTGAGGTCTATTTCTTCCGCTCGCCCCTCCCAGTCATTTCACATCCCTCATTAACCAGCTACTAGTGGTTGTCATAGCAACACTGTGAAGACTAAAGACTTCCATTAGGAAGCCGGCAAACAATTCCCTCACTAATGCTTCCAGACTAATGGAGGAAAAATTGACACCACAGGTCTTAAAATAAGATCATTTTACGGTTTGTTCAGTTTTTTATTTCTGTATTCTCAATAATTCTGTTGAAATACACAATAAATGGAACATACCAATACATAATGTCAGTTTGTAAACATTCACAAATTATATATAAGCATATTTATAAAAAGTTCTTCTAAAATCTGATTGGATGATCTATGTTAACAATTGTTTGGGATTGGTAAGATTGTTGTTTTTGAAAAAGGTCCTTTATGCTCACTGAATTTATTTTACCAATCGATACAGTGAAAACAGTAATAGTGTGGAATATAATTACAATTTATTTTTTGTTTAAATATACAGTCAAACAGTCAAACCAAAATTTTTTCAGACACCTTCAATATTTCTCGCATTATCAGTTTATTCGTTATAGTTTAGAAAATGGTAATAAAATACGACAAGAACTCAGTTATCAAATCAGTTGATATTTCACTGGTTTTGTCCATCCTTCTGTTAGACTCTCACAAATGAATTAGGTTGAATAGCTGTCAGCTGTTAAATTTAAGTACTCAATTAGATAATACCAATTTAGGTAAACCAATTACCAAGCAATGCTTAATTTAGTTCAGTCTGTGGTGTAAAAAGGTCGCATTAGCAATTAAAGAAAAAACACTTCAGCAAAACATGGTCAGGTCAAAGTGTCTGAATAATTTTTGGTCCCAAATTTTTATAAATGTTACTGGTAGTCCACAGTATGAAGAATTTTTGGGTATAATATGTCACAGTTTACTTTATTTTGCTATCCTCACTTACATAAATGAACTATAAAGTCCTGAACCCACTAGTAAAAAAAAATATCAAAAATGATATCTGGTGTCTGAATAATCTGTATGTTAAAATGTAAATAAACTCATATAGGTTTGGGGTGAGGGTGAGTAAATGATAGCAGAATTTGCATAGGGTGAACTATCCCTTTAAAGCTTTTTTTTTTTTTCTTTTGGTGTTGGATGTATGTAAACCTATTGTAGGAGACCTCCAAAACAAAATTAGGAACCTTTAAAATAGCATAAGAAATCTCATTCTCATACTAACTAGTTTTTTTTTTTTTATCGTATTTCTTCATATCTCCCACCAGTGCGTCAGAAGTCATGTGTGGCCCGTCTGGGCGGGCGTTCAGACGGTGTGGATGCCGAGCGGGAGAAGTTGATAATGCACAGACTGAAAGAGAGATGTGAAGATCAGGCCCGGCAGCTGATCATCCTGCAGGAGGAGCTCAGGAAGTCTTCACGATGCCTGGATGTGTTCACCATCAGCACACAACACTTCTGCCAGAAGGTGACGCTCTCAGAGTCTTCATATGACACCACCGTGACTAACTTAAAGGGATAGTTCACTTTGAAATTAATTTTTGATATGTTTTAGCTTACCTCAAGGGCATCCAAGATGTAGGTGTCTTTGTTTACGCAGTAGTTTCAATTTTTATATTTTTAGGTCAAACCGTTCTTGTCTGTCAGTCATATAATGCAGGGTCGATGGTCACTGTCTCAAAACACAAGCACAGAGTCCAAATTAAAACAATTCCCCATCGTCCAAATGAAACAATTCCCCATCATAAGTACACATTGATGGCCTAAGACACGAAACGAGCGGTTTGTGTGAGAAAACGAACAGTATTTATATCGTTGTTATCTCTTGAATACAGCACACGTCCAAATGATCTGACGGCGCGGGCGGGTATAGATATATACATAGATGTCGCCTTCGCTACTGCAGTTCATTGGAACGAAACCGTAGCCAAGCGACATCTATGTAAATATCTATACCCGCCCGCGCCGTCAGATCATTTGGACGTGTGCTGTTTTCAAGAGATAACAACGATATAAATACTGTTCGTTTTCTCACACAAACCGCTCGTTTCGTGTCTTAGGCCATCAATGTGTACTTACGATGGGGAATTGTTTAATTTGGACGATGGGGAATTGTTTTAATTTGGACTCTGTGCTTGTGTTTTGAGACAGTGACCATAGACCTGCATTATATGACTGACAGACAAGAACGGTTTGACCTAAAAATATCAAAATTGAAACTACTGCGGAAACAAAGACACCTACATCTTGGATGCCCTTGAGGTAAGCTAAAAACATATCAAAAATTAATTTCAAAGTGAACTATCCCTTTAATAGTTAAAACTGTGATGATACCACAAGGGGTTGCAGGTTCAATCCCAAATAGGAATTACCCAGAATTCAAAGTTTACGATGATGTAAATGAACTGCTGAAAAATAGTTTGAAAAGTGTTTGAAAGAATCAATTTGTGGAAACGAGGCAGTCAAAGAAGGCCAGTTTTGATCAAGTGTTGTGTTCAAGAGCCCAGGGGGGTCAAAGGGAAACACCTTAATGGGGCTGTCAAAATGGCTGAAATTGGAATTTTATACTAAAATATTACTAATATTTGAATTATATTCAAATTAAAAGGCATAGTTTCAGTTAGGCTTGTCTCCTGAGGCCACAAGAGGGCGCGGTGAGCAAAATATTAACGCACCACATTCAATTGTTTATTCAAATACAAATTACATGAGTGTCTGAAAATAAGTGCATAAGGTTTATACTAATGTTTATAAAATCAAATATAATTTAATAAATTACGTAAACAATTATGAAAAAAACAGCATCATGCATTTATGCCTAGTTTATTACGAAGAGCCGAAGCGGTGATCACACGGAGTACTTTTTGAGTCTAAAAACACGAGTAGCTGTTTAATGGAAAAAGACCTAGAAAGTCTTGAGACGTGTTTTTTTAAAGGGGTCCTATTTTTCCACTTTTTTTACAGCTTTAGTTAGTGTGTAATGTTGCAGTTTGAGCATAAAAAAGATCTGCAAGGTCACAAAGCTCAAAGTTTACTCCAAAGGGAGTTTTTATTTAACAGAATCCCCTTTTCAAGAACTACAACGAACGGCTCGTTTGGACTACAACGTGATTTTCCCGGATCTTATGAAGTCAAAATGCTACTCATTTAAATAATCTCCGCCCACGGAATACACAAAGAAGGGGACGAGGCCTGGTTGAGCTGCGCTAGAGAAGACAGTGTTGTCGCTATATTGAAGAGACACTGTTTTTACACCCATTTCCAAAACTCATTTGTTTGACCTTCCTAAGGCTGACGAACTTAGAATTTATTTTTAACACTGTTCCTGAACATTATTATCCCAACGTGTATCTGTGTGCTGCACATTTTATGGAGAACAGCTGCAGGCTACGCACAAAAGCTTCTCCTGAAATGGAGCAGTTCCCACTTTGTCGAGACAATCTGTTGTTTAGGGATCTCATCTTGTTCGTATGTCTTACTATTTGTAGTTGCATTTTCTATTAATTACAATTCTATGTTTTATGTTGTTGCTACGATGTAAAGAAAGGGCAAAGCTTTGCCTCCGCTAGCCTGCTAGCTAACATTACAGTATTGATGTAGTGTTTACTGTTGCTTTTGTAAGCTCTCGCTTTTGTAAGACTGTTCACCGCCCCTTAGGAAAATTAACCATGGTTTTGGGATCGATTACTGTTTGTATTACTAGTTTTCCAAAAAAAATCATGATTACAACATAAAATGTACAAGAAAATAAAAAAACAACAACTCCGAAACGTCCTGTGAAATCCATCCTGCACGATCCTCTTGTTCGTTAACATTCTTAAGTCTGAATTAGGCTTGAATTGGTTAGAAATTGACGCCATCCTTAATATTTACATCTGAGTAGAGCTTGCGGTTATGGAGGGGCAGGACATTTCCCGAACACACTCTAAGCACTGCCAATCACAACACACTGGGCCAGCTAACCAATCACAGCACATTTCGGAAGGAGAGGCTTCATCAAAAACAACGCATTCAACCAGACTGGGGAGAGAACAAAATCAAGACTTCATAAAAGGGCATAATAGGACCCCTTTAAAGTTGAACTTCTGTTTACTTTACATGGCTTTCTAAACATGCGGCTCTCTGTTGCAAGACTCATTCAAAAATGAGTATTAGTAGTGTTGTCAATGGGTGTGTGCAGTTGCTATGGTGTTGTGGGGGGTTGCTAGGGTGTTACTACTTTTTTGATTGCTAAAGTGTTCTGGGTGATTGATGCTACTTGGTCACTAGGGTATTCTGGATGGACATTTTTATGTCATTGCTAAGGTGTTGTGAGTATTTGCATGTTGCTATGCAGTTGCTAGGGTGTTCAGGATGGTTTCCATGGTGTTGCTATATGGTTGTTAAAGCGTTCTGAGTGGCTGTTAGCATGTTGCTATGCGTTCACTAGGGTGTCTTGGGTGGTTTTTCTGGCATTGCTAAGGTGTTGTGGGTGGTTGCTAGGGCGTTGCTACTTTGTGGTTGCTAAAGGGTTGTGGGTGGATGTTGGTGAGTTTCAATGCAGTTTCTAGGGTGTTCTGGATGGTTGCTAGGGTGTTGTTATGTAGTAAACAAGTACACAAAGCTTGGTTCCAAATGGGATTGTTTGGGATTTATTGCACACAACCGCAAATGTCATGATTACAGTGAAGTGTTGTCACTGTACTATAGGACAAGTTGTTTATCATATTTCATCTGGAATGCTTTCCCTCGTCTGATTGAATGCTTGTATGTGAAAATATGTGTTCGTGGACCCAGTGGTATCAGACAATGCACACGTGTTATTTTCTTCTTTATTGATCTCATCCTCCTGTTCTTCTATCTCTCCATCATTCACCCCTCCTCCTCCCAACATCTCCGAGTGTGTGTGTATGAGAGAGAGAGAGGGCGAGAGGCTTGGGGGTTGTCTGAAGAACATGTGTAGAACCGCAGACTCACACGACTCGTTGTTGAAATAGTCAGCCTTTGCCGCTAAAAACAGGATGAGGTAAGGTCGTTTGTTGGGTGATTTTAGCCTTTTTCTACCACATTCTCCCTAACTCCTCCTGCCTGTCTGTCCTCCACTCCCTCTCTCTCTCTCTCTCTCAATCGGTGTGCGTATGGTATTCCCCTGACAGGTTTTTATAAAGCTACATTTTGTCCTAGCATAAGCCAATGTCTCTCTCTGTGTCTCCATCCTACATGCTGTTCGGATACTACAGAAACAGTGCCAGGAAGAGTGTGTGTGATGCTGCTTTCTTGCTCTCTGACTTGTTTGCTAAAGTAGGACCAGTGATGCTTTTTGCGTAAGACCTGATTTATTTCATATTCATTCTACATTCATCATTTTATATACTTTGTGATGATGGTAGTGTGTGTGTGTGTGTGTGTGTGTGTGTGTGTGTGTGTGTGTGTGTGTGTGTGTGTGTGTGTGTGCACTGTCAGTGAAGACAAACATGTGCTCTTACGGAGAGGGAAGCCCCACCCTGAATGCTGAGTCTGACACTTGATGCAGATGGTCTGATATCATAATTCTATTGTTTTAAAGCACTTTTGGTCTTTATTGACCTTTTTATATTAATGCATTTGAAACGAAACATTGCATGATATGAGCATGGATGATGCCACTAACTAGATTTTAACATTTTCTGAAGAAATTGTCAGTGTTGCCCTTGCAAAACTTGTCGCCACAGTGTTGGAGCGGTTGGATGTTATTGGATGGTTGCCAGGGCATTGCTATGTGGTTCCCAATGTTTTGTGAGTGGTTGTTGATGTGTTGCTATGCACTTGCTGTTTTGTTCTGGGTGGTCGTTATGTGGTTGCTAAGGTATTGTGAATGGTTCTTGTGTGAGTGGCTTGGGTGTTGCTGTGTGGTCAAGGTGTTGTGAGTGGTTCTTTATGTGTTGCTTTGCAATTGCTGTAGTGCTCTGGGTGGTTGCTAAGCCATCACTATGTGGTTGCTAAGGTGTTGTGAGGGGGTCTTTATGTGTTGCTATGCACTTGCTTTAGTGTTCTGGGTGTTTGATAGGTCATTACTATGTGGATGCTAACTTGTGGTTCTTTATGTGTTGCTATGCACTTGTTGTAGTGTTGTGGGTGGGTGGTTGATTGTTCATTGCTATGTTGTTTCTAAGGTGTTGTGAGTGGTTCTTTATGTGCTGCTATGCACTTGATGTAGTGTTCTGGGTGTTTGCTGAGGTGTTGCTACATGGTTGCTAAGGTGTTGTGAATGGTTGTTTGCTGGATACTATGTGGTCACTAAAGTGTTCTGGGGGGTTGCTAGGGTGTTGCATTTTGGTTTCTTAGGAGTTGTGTGTGGTTATTTATGTGTTGTCATGTGGTTAATGTGGTGTTCTAGCCAATCCGTTGCTATGTGATTGCTAAGGTGGCTGTTTGCAGATAACCATGTGATCGCTAAGTTTATATGGGTGGTTGCTAGGGTGTTGCCATGTGTGTTGCTTGTTGCTGAGCAGTTTCTATGTGGATTATGGTTTTCTGCGTGGTTGCTATAAGGTATTCTGAGTGGTTGTTTGTCTATTGCTATGTTGTCACTAGGGTCTTCTGGGTAGTTGCTTTGAAGGTGTTGTATTTACATGTGATTGCTATGGTGTTCTGGGTGGTTGCCAGGATGTTTCCATGTGGTTGCTAAGGTGTTATGAGTGCTTGTTTGTGTATTGCTAGAGTGTTCTAATTGGTTGCTAGAGCTTTGCAAGGACGTTGCTAAGGTGTTGTGAGTGTTGTTGCTAGGGGACTGCTATGTGGTTGTGTTGAGTGTGTTTTGAGTGATTGCTAGAGAGTGCTAATGAGTTCTGAATGGTATCTGGCATGTTCCTATGCATGTGGTTACCTTTAGTTTATTTAGTGTAAACATATTGGTACAGAATATCACAGAGATGTAGGGCTAACTTCTCCTCGACAAGAAATATGATTCCGGACAAGTTCCAGAACCAAAGTGTTTAGGGTTATGGGTTTATTTAAAGTCCTAACCCCTGAGATGAGCAGTAGTAACAGTGATGCTCATCAGATATCACTAATAAGAAAGTCCATGAATGATATGTTGTTTTAAAGCATGTTTAAGCTGTAGGTGTGTTGGGTTGTAACAGTGTTACACCCTACAGATTTATCTTTTGTTTTATAGGTGAGTCCTTGAGACCGCCTTGCTCTCTCAATTATAGACCTTTCGCAGCAGGAAATGAAAGGTAACTACGCTGAGGAATGAGCCAGTTGGATTAGTATTCATGAAAAGACTCTCTCCAGGGATCTGCGTGTTATGTTGTGTGCTGGAGGAAGATCTGATTGGGTGAGAGCTGTAGATGTGACACAATGATGACAGGTCAGGGCATTTGTGGGGTCATGGGGTCTAGAGACCCTGCTGTTTGTTTACAGTGTGAGAGGGTCAGGTGTTTTTTACCTGTGAGAGCAGATGGCGTTTGGAGATGAATGAGTGTAGGATTCATGACTGCTGTGTTAAAATGCTGACTCATGGCGTATCATTTTTTGACATTGATTCTTATTAACAAGTATGGATCATAAACATTATGTTGTGGCTTCATCAAACATTCCTGTTATTTATGTCACTTTGGAGTAAATTAGATAAAGGTCTGTGACATTGTTATCTGGAGCTTGCTGGGTTCATTTAAGGGTTGAGGAACATTGTTTTGTATTTAATTATGTATGCTGCTGGTATACAGAGATATCTTGTTTAAAGGGGACCTATTATGCCATTTTTCAAAGTCTTGATTTTGTTTTTGGGGTCTACTAGAAAAGATTTTTATGCTTGGAAGTTCAAAAAATATTTTTCACATATTTCACATTAATTGCAGCATCCCTAACGAACTGTGGACGACTTCACTGTTTTTGCTTCCTGTCGTTTTGCTTTATTTGATGATTGATTCATTGCGGATTCCCGCGTATGTCGTATTTATGCACTCTTCAAAAAGGCGCTGATTGTTGACATGCTAAAATATATAGATCAAATTGTATATGTACCTATATTTAAATGGGATGAAAGATAGAATGTACTGAATCACAGTTTGCTTGCTAACTTGCAAGAGCAAATCTATTTAAGTCCACATTTAAGTATTTGAAAAAAAAAAAACATGCTTCTAAAAACAGGTCGAGAGCTGTAGCTCCAACCACGTAAGTTTGCGAATCATGCTCATTGCAAAATTGTTTAACTATGTTGGTAATGATGGAATAGTTCGCTACCTATACTTTTGGGAAACGCACCCCTGTTTAATTCCTGTTTCTATGAAGCTCCTCCTGCTGAAAAGTGCAATGTGCTCTGATTGGTCGGCTGGGCCAGTGTGTTTGGTGATTGGTCAACTGCTTCAAGTGTGTTGGGAAATGTCACGCCCCTTACTATAACCATATTAAGTTTCAACACAGTGCTAACAACCTCAACCAGGCCTCGTCCATTTATTTTGCGTGTTCCTTGAGCGTGAATTATTTAAATGAGGAATACTCAAAACTCAAGACTACAATAGTGGCGTTTCAGGGAGTTCAGAAACAGTGTTTACTGATATAGAGAACAACTGCCTTTGGAGTGACTTTGTGCTTTGTAACTTTGCAGACCTGTTTCATGCTCAAACAGCAACATTACACACTAAAGGAAGTTGAAAATTTAAAAAAGCATAAATAGGTCCTTTTTAAAGTGTTTTTTTGGCTGGTATGTTTAGTTAAAAGTGAGCAGCATAGAGTTATTCGCAATTTTGCAGATTCATCCCTCATGTTTATTTATAACAAAATAATTTTGAAACGTTTGATAACACATTTACTGTGGTAAGCACTGTTGAACACATTTTACAACAGTTCCACTGCCTAATTTTCTCCTACACTCTCCTATGTGAGTTTGCAGATTCTGTGTGGAGCAATTCATAAAACATTTGTGTATCTCTCCGTGTGTGTTTTCCAGAGCGAGAGCGCTGTCGTGAAGGAGAGGGAGTTATCCCTGCAGTTAGCCAGGATCAGGGATGAAGTGGGTAAGTCTTCTCTGGACATCACACACACAACAGTGATCTCATGTCGCCCACTTGTGCTGCAGCATACTCACAAATGTTAGAATGAGGTCAACCACTCAAGAAATAAAAACCAAACTGACCTTCTCAGATTGCTTATTTGTTAATGCCATTTTTCTCTTTTTATCCCCCTCATATTTAATTTGGCACATGACTTGTCCCACACTATTTGAAGTGAAGTTGAGTGTCATATTCCACAAATATGGCACATTTTGGTGTGTCCTCCCCTTTTTTTTTTGGGAAGCTTTAGTGGCACAATTCCATTTTATTTTGTTTATAAAGTTTTAAATTTGGTAGGTGAACTATTTTGTAACATACAATTAAACTAGGATGAAAATCAGCTAAATGAATCAAATATCTCGTATAAAATAATTTCAATGTCATAATTTTGATTGATATTTATTAATTTTTAATCACCAAATACTCTTTATTCATCTGTGTTATTTTGCATGCAACCCTGTTACAGCATGATTTCCCCTTATTATGAAAAATATGCTATTCCTTAAAATTGTCACACCCAAGAAACATGACTTGTTCTCTTTCTACAGCGTGTCTTTCAATTTGATCAGTTTTTACAAATATTGATGTGTTGACTGCATTCATCAAACTCAAGCTTCAACCCTAGTTATTCAAACAAATGTTTTTCTTTAATTTATGGGAAATTTAAGTTTAGCAATATCTACAAACCAGGTTTATTATTATAACTGAAAAAAAAAAAAAAAACTTCATTACGTGAAGTTAAATGAATTTTAGCTGAAATAAAAAAATATATATACAAAAACATAAACTTATGTTATTACAGCTAATTGCCAAGGTAACATTTCCCATTTTTATTTAGTTTATCTTGATGAACTAAAAAAACTAAAACTGAACAAATAAAATTTTATTTTAAAAAACTATATAGATATTTAAAAATAAATAAATAAAACTTATGAAAATGACAAAAAAATACAGCAAAATTTTTAACTGAAACTAAAATGAAAACAGAAAATATAAACATATTAGCATCTCAATAAACAAATAGCATCTCAATAATACTAAAATAACTGCTACAAACTAACATTTGGTGTCAAAATTGCCATCCTGAGTGACAGCTTTATTTATGCTCAATGCGTGAACCGGTTTCTTTGAACCTTGGTACCTATTCTGGTGAATTATTATTATTATTTTTTAATAAATGTTGATCATTTAATATTGATTGCTATAATATTGCAAGAGCACACAAAGCAGGGGTTTTTATATGTTAGGATTAAAAATATTTTTATTTTGGTAAATCTCAAATTTTGGTAACAGGATTGTCAAAATGTGCAAACCCCATATTTAATTAATAGAAAATAAAACAGCTCATATATTATTTAATTTCTTCACCAGAATAGGTACAAAGGTTGAAAGTAACATGGCGGAAAATTTAGCATATTTAAATCTGTCACTCAATCTTCAATTTTGACACCAAATGTTGATTTGTAGCTACTAATGATCAACATTTTCTCATGGTCCTTTTCACTGCCAATAACAAACAATTGTCGGTCTCTCCAGTGGTCAGTGTTCAGCGATGGGAGCGTCTGCAGGGTGAGAAGGCTCAGCTGGAGCAGAGTTTTGAGCGGGAGCTGAAAGCACTCCAAGAGGAGCAACAGCAGGAGCTCAAGGCCCTACAGGAGAGACTGGTAGAGGAGCACAACTCTGAGATTCAGCGACTCCGGCAACAACAGAACAGCCACCTGGTGCAGCTACGCTCCCAGCACCAGGAACAGGTGAGACGAGGAAGTAACGGGATGTAAAGACTGGGGCTGAATCCGAAATCGTGCCCCTAAATATTCCCTATGTTAGTCCTCTAAAACTGTTCACTTGAAGGAGTGGATAAAAATGAGTGAGTGAATTCGGACAGCCGTTGAGCGTACATCGGTTGTACACTCATTATTGCGGTGCATTGTGGGATTGAATGAGTGCACTCGATAACGTCCACTATGGTTTCGGACACAACTACAAATGGCTGTCCCCTCAAATAGCGCCCTATTTAAGGGTATAGGGGGCTATTTCGGATTCAGCCTGAGATTATCATTGACACACCTTGAAGAGGATTTTATTTTAGCATTATACACAAAGGACAGCATGGTGTGAAGGCTCAGTGAGGATTAAGAAAGCCTGGAAGGTGTTTGCATGTTTATGTAGTCTGAAAAGTAACTCAAAGTATACTTCAATTTTGACGTGAACCAGTTTAAACTAGTTCGGTTGGCAAAGATATTTCCCTCTGTGAATTCTGTGTTGGATTCAAGTTTGGTGAACTTGACACACAAATTGATATACTATAGCCGCGTTTCCACCACAGGAACTTTCCCCATGATCTAGGGACTTTGGGGTGGTACTCGGAGTGTTTCGACCGCAGGAACCAGGGTCTAAATGAAGTTCCAGGTAAATATCCCCCCCTCAGAAAGTCCCTGCTGGCGAGGTAGTACTTTTTCAAAGTTCAGGGGTGGGACTTGGGCGCCGAACACGCTGATTGGTTGAGTTCAAGCAGCATTTTGATTGGTTGATATTTTATTTCAACCACCATTTTTAAAAGTCTGTTGCGGTGCGTGCAGTAAGAGTTGTTTGCTATTCGAATCAACAATGTAGTTTAAAAAATACGACCGATGGACCGATGACGAGGTTCAGGTTTTAATAAGCTTAAATTCAGAGGATGAAATCCAGCAGAAACTTTAAAGTAGCATGCAGTCCTACGTCACCAGATTATTTAGCCTAATCTTCACGGTACTTTAGACAGCGATGGAAACGCTCTGATCTGGGGGGAAAACATTTCCTGGGACAAAATGTCGGTGGAATTTTGGTGGAAACGCAGCTGATGTGAATTTACTATGGACGGTCGAATATACGTTATACAGAAATTGCTGCATTTGAGCAAAAAGAATCTAATATTTCAGAGCTCCTTTTAAACGCTGAAAAACAACCGTTTTTGTTGTTAGATCGAGGAGATGAGTGAAAACCATGAGACGGCCATGGTGGAGATGGAAGCGACTCATGGTGCCACACTGGCCACTTTACAGGAAGAACACACCAGAACCATCAAGAGTGAGTCCCACTGACAGACACATCCATCACACTCCCAGAAATCAAAGCGACTGTCTAAAAACCCAGCGAGCTGCCTACTTAGACACCGTTATTTGAGCTAGAAGGTCTATAGTAGCAAATAGGTTTTGCCCACTAAGAGAGCTCTGGTAACTTCTGCTTAACAACATCACTACTGACTGTTGAATCCAAACTGTGTGTTAATTCCTCTTCATCAGTGTGTTCTTACTAACATGAACTGGTTGTTTCTTTTTAGACCTGAAGATGGCACATGAGCAGCAAAAGAGGTCAATGGAAGAGGAATTTGAGAAACTCAGACTCTCACTGCAGGTACTGCATGTCCTCACTCTGAATGCCAACATGTGTTGTATTTATGAGGGCACGTGTAAAGATGTGTGTTTCTGTGCTGTGTTTAGGATCAGGTGGACACGTTGACATTTCAGAACCGCACTCTGAGAGACCGAGCCAAGCGTTTTGAAGAAGCACTGCGCAGAAGCACGGATGAGCAGATAGTGGTACTGTCCTTGAAGTTTTCTTTTGATTTGTGTGTGGCCAGTGGTGTTTAGAGAAAAGTTCATCCCCAGGAAATGCTTCATTTTAATTTTTTTTTGTTGCACTCTATTTTACAGTATGTGTATTTTCAATGTACTTTCATTGTACTTACCAAGAAAGTACTAGTACAGGACTAGTACATAGTTATTACCCAGTTATTGTAATTACTACAATAAGTATATAATATGTACATGTGAAACAGGACTCAGAATAACTCAGAACAGAACTCAGAACAGAATAAAGTGCCACATTTTTTTCCCCAAAAAATTTGTCCTCTGTGTTCTTCAAAAGAAAGATACATTTAGTCATTTAGCAGACGCTTTTGTCCAAAGCGACTTACAAATTAGGACTAAATTAAGCGAGTCATCGTGAAGAGGCAAAAAACAACGCAAGAAGTGTTCAAAATACGAAGTTCAGGCATTGTTCAGAGTAGCATAAGCCCGATAAGCGAGGATTTAAAGGCAAAGGAAAGGTTTTTTAATTTTTTTTTACATTTTTTTTATGAGGTTAAGTGCTCACGGAAGAGATGGCTTTTCAGCTGTCTTTTGAATGTTGTCAGGGATTCTGCATTCCGGATGAGGGTGGGGAGAGCATTCCACCAGCATGGAACTGTGAATGAGAATGTTCTGGAAAGTGATTTTGTGGCTCTCTGTGATGGGACCATGAGCCGTCGCTCCTTGACCGATCGTAGGCTTCTGGTAGGGATGTAGGCTCGTAGGAGTGAGTGAAAGTAGGAGCTGAGCCTGTGATAGATCTGTAAGCAACCATCAATGCTTTGAACTTGATGCGAGCAGCGAGAGGTAGCCAGTGCAGAGAGATGAACAGAGGAGTGACGTGGACCCTTTTGGGCTCGTTGAAAACAAGACGAGCTGCAGCGTTCTGAATCATTTGTAGAGGTTTAGTTGCACATGATAGAAGTCCAGCCAGAAGAGCATTGCAGTAGTCAAGCCTAGAGATGACCAGGGCCTGGACGAGAAGTTGTGTTGCATGCTCAGTTAGGAAAGAACGTAAGATCTGGAACGAGGGTGGAACAGTATCTGGAACAGTAAGATCTGGAACGATTTTTGGTCACCGTCCTGGTCTAGATTAAAGCTCGGCTCACTCTGGACATCCAGGGATGCGTTTTAAACAGTGTAGAAGGAGTTTGCATATTGGATACTTGTTTACTTTCTTTCCTTCTCTATACTCTTAAAAATAAAGGTTTCAAAAGGTTGTTTTTTTTAAACGATGCCATAAGGGGCTTTTGCACTGGAGGGACGTTTTCATAGTTCCTATAAATATTGGTGGAAGTACCCGCTTTTTGGCGTGTTCGCACCACAGGAACTGGGAATGACTTGAGTTATAGGAGCACCTTTTGGAGGAACTAGATTAGCTCTTACTTCAGAGTAGGGTCTAACCCAGGAAGTACCAGTGATGTAAGCGTACTTTAATTGGCCGATCGCATGCCATACGAAACACCACAACCCTAAAGGCCAATCACGACTTCTGAAGTGGGAAGTAGGAAATATCCAATAGCACTGCAAGTTGTCGTAGGATATGTAGCCTCTTAGCCCTCCTTTTTGCTCTTTCAATCACATAATTTATACGTCTACATTCCATTTCCGTTATCACGAAACCCAAGACACAACAAAAACACAGCTCCGATCACGCCATCCTCCATCCTCCAGCTGTTGAATTCTGTGCGTTAATTTATGTCACTTCAGAGTTCCTACTAGCGGTGTAAATGCAACCAGGAAAATGGCCCTAGGGGAAAATATAGTCCTCGGGGGACCGTCCTGGAGGCTATTTCCTCTAACTGAGTTCCTATAACTACCCAGTGCAAAAGCCCCTATAGAAGAGACATTTTTGGTTCCCCAAAGAACCTTTCAGTAAGTTCTTAAAAGAAAGTTTTTTTCCTTAGTGTGAAGAATATTTTAATAATCTAAAGAACTATTCTGCACTCTAAAGAGTCTTTTGTGGAATGTAAAGGACCCATGGATGTTAAAAGTTCTTCATGGAACCATAGATGCCAATTAAGAACCTTTATTTTTAAGAGTGTGCCTGGTTTAGCTCATACATTAAAAGAAAAATTAATTGATTCATTAAATTCTTAATTGTGTTACTTAATTAAAATGGTTGTAAGAAGCTTATACTGTACATAGGCATACTTTATACTTAATAAATTGTAGTTAAGTTATATTTTATCATATAATTATAATTAAATTCTGGTAATTATATGATTAAATGTGATTAGCTATGTGATTCAAATTTGAAGTAATTTGAATTTGTGTGTGTGTACAGGATGCTCTTGCTCCATATCAGCATATTGAGGAGGATCTGAAGAGTCTTAAAGAGGTTCTGGAGATGAAGAACCAGCAGATTCATCAACAGGAGCTCAAAATTTCAGAGCTGGAAAAAATGGTGAATTACAATGGAGAAAGAGATGGCTTTAATTATTAAAATCTCCATGAAATTAGATGTTTTGTGACTTTTATTCCCTGTACTCATAAACAAAAGTTTAGTTTTAGCAGATATGTGTAAAATTGACAGTCTTTTTTATAGGAAAATAGGCCCAAAATATTGATGACTAATGTTGCACTACACAGATTTCTGTCCAATCAAATGCTCTATAAAATGAGAATGTCCCTCCCCCTGCCAATCAGAAAGTAGCCAATCATAGTTTGTGGTGTAACTAAAGTAATAAAAAAAAGACCACCCCTGCATCTGAAATTGCGTACTGTCCGAGTAGGCACTACATTTGAATTTACATCGCAAAATTTGGACGTACTACATCCGCCATGTGTTTTACCAAAGCAATAAGCCCTGTGAAGCCGCTCCGCGTCGTGCCTAACAACATAAAACAATTGCTTCAAGGGGCTGATTGCTTTTATAAAACAGTTACTCCTTAAAAATATTCATTTTAATATTTATTTTATTCATAAAATAAACACCAGCAACAAAAAATACATGTTAAACGTTATTACACATTTATTCCTCCGCCAAGCAATGTAGTTCTCGGTGAAATCAGTAGAATCGGTCAACATAGGACAGGTTTCATGGGGTCTTTAAAGTTGACCCCATGAACCACATTCCCCCCCCCCATATAATTAAACACTTATTATATCCTCTGATATCACTGGAGTTTCCATCTCATTTGATTTTACATAATAAGGAATACATCACTAAGTTCTCCTTTGAAAGTAGAAATGTCACAGTTTTTCAGTGACTTAGTGTGTTTGTCATGTTTTTGCACAGGCCCAAAAGAACGTTCTGTTGGAGGAGCGTATTCAGGTGTTGCAGCAGCAAAATGAAGACCTAAAAGACAGGATTGACCGCAACGTCGCAACATCCAGGTCTTTATAAAACATTTCTAGTTTATACCATTAAAGGTACTGAGTAGGAAGTAAATCAAATACAACATTCTGTCATAAAATTCTAGACTGTGCATGCTAATAGGTCCTTAACTCAATCTGCTTGCAATTCATCACATCACTCTCTATAAGGCACAACTGGTTGGTTTCTGCTATATCAGTAGCCAATGATCTCGCTGTTCAACCTTCAAACCCTCCACCTTCCCCAGCTCCACCTGTATAGATCAGCTATGGGTAATTCTTGTATGCTATATTGTAAAGCAGCATTCATGTCTTACTTGCTCACAGCAGCGTGTTGTGTGTGTATTGGCACTAGCAAGTCCCGTACTTGCTCTGCAACAGCAACAGCGTAGCAGAGCAGAGCCAAGACCAAACATATCAACATTGTCACGTTACCATGCCAAACACTCTGAGAGTTGTCATGACAGAAACTCTTAATTCAAAAGAGCAATGAAATTGTGATTTCCTTACTATGACTACTTTAAGGCCACATTCACATGCAGTTAAATTTGGTTATCAGTTCACCTTTTAGTGCTTAATCCTGTTCTATACAGAGTTTAGTAATTTACAGGAGTGACAACCGCATTCTACATTTATACGCATTGTGAGTAGAATGGAACTAAACAGTTAGTTGTTAATGACGTATTAAAATGTGTATCAGAGATGTGTGTCTCTTCTGTATGTGCGTTGCAAGAAAACCACAAGGAAAGAGTTACAAGCCTTGACTCGCCAGATCTTATTACAAAAAAAAGTGACGAACAAGCCCATAATAAACTAAAGTACCGTAAGTACAAATGCTTTATATTGAAAATAAGACCCAAAATATTGCGACCTGCACCTTCCCAACTTTTAATAACTCCATAAACTTGATCACTTTATAAGCAGACAACAAACTCAAAAAACACTTAAAATAAGTGGACATGGCAAAACTTCAAGATCGAGCTCTGCGTAGGAGCCTTAAAAGCATAAAGAAAACGCAACGCCTTACAAACACGGAACGATAATTTAGGGGATACACTCCTGTATTTGAATGCGGTTGTCATTCCTGATACTTTACAGTGTGTACGTGGCCTAAACCTACAGAAGAATTCTCATTAGTTGTTTCCTCTATTCTACCAGGCAACTGTCAGAGGAAAACGCCAACCTGCAGGTGTACGTTGAGAAAGAGAGCAACGAGAAGAAGCGACTGAGTCGCACCAACGAAGAGCTTATGTGGCGTCTTCAAACGGGCGAGTTGAGCCCTCGAATGTCTCCCACCCAGTCTCCTCTTCATCGACCAGTCTCTGGTCCTTCTTCACCCTCCCGACAACAGCCCTTCCCTAGATGAGTGTCCAATTCTCCGCCGCTTTCTTTGACACTCTGTTTTGTTCCTTTTTTGTATCTTTAACTTTCTGATTGGATGGAACAGAAGATGCTTCCACACCTCTTACCCAGTGCGTTTTCTGTTTCATCACGTCTCAACTTACTCGTTACTGTATTCATTGTAAGTTGCTCTTACTGAACATTGATAGGCTTTAATACAGTGATCAAGGTTTGAGTTTAAGCATTACTGAACAAAATAGTTGAAGGCAAGTATTAGAGAAGGGATAGTTCACCCATTATTTTGTCATTATTTACTCATTCCAAACCTGCATGACTGACTTCAATGTGGAACATAAAACATAAAATTGTCATTGTTGCTCTTTTTCATGCAATGACAGTACAATTAATGGGGAAATTTAAGATCACTGATAATTTTTAACTTTCAGTCAGTTGAACAAAATCAGTCCTGTTCATGAAAGAATCAATCAGTGGTACTTTTCCCAAAAGCATTGCTAGCCAATTATGGTCTCAAGTTCTGTTGTCTGTTTCCCGAAACCATAGTCCCAACGAACATTTGCAAACAGCATCGCAAAGTTGTGTGGTTGGCACGGCATCTCTCAACCTGTGGTTAGCAGCAGTTTCTTGTTAATATGACGTGGACTTTAATTGATCATGCTCTTGAGCACAATAAGCAAGCAACATGCAGTACATTCTACAGCTTTTATTCCATACATATTCCAGAAGTTATTACTCCACCACCTGAGGGACATCATAAACAACTGCTCTTTATTGTTGAACCAATGTGGTTTGAACAGCAGGTTTGAGACAAAGTTACTACGGTTTGGGGAAACAGTCATAACAAGCAGGTTGATTTCTCCAAAGATGCAGCGTACTATGGTAGTTGCGCAGCGAGTTATGTTGTTGTACGGGAAAAGCACACCAAACTGTTTATTAGAAACTGGATCACCCAATTAATTAAAAACCAATACTCAAAGGAACGGTTCATTGACCAATTGGACATTTGCTATTTTTCTCACAAACAGTCCAAAGACCAAGGAAAGATGTCAAGATTTTCAGTGAATTATGACCAATAAGATTTTGGTCGGTTCTTACAGTCGTGTGACTTTTAGACTTGGAATGTAGTGCACAAGTTGTATAGATCACTTTTAATACACTTTTATGGTGTTTTGTGTGATTTTTGAAGCTTGAAAGCATCGGTCCCCATTCGTTGTAATTGCATGGAAAAGAGCGAACGGCACATTCATCAGAATTTCTTCTTTTCAAAACATTTTTGTGTTCCACAAAAAAGTTTGTCATATGCATTTGTTAAAGTTGTTCCTTGAACAAATGTAACGGAGGCAAGCTAGTTAGAGCTGTGCAAGTAAAGCTCACTCCCCTGGCCGCAAGAGGCCTCCCATGCTGGAGACGCAGGTTCGAATCCCGCTCGGAGCGGGTTGAGTAGGACCAGTTATATTGGTGCCATGACCCGGATGTAAGTGAGGTTTAGGAAGTTGATTAACAGAGGCCAGCTAGTAAGAGCTGTGTGAGTAAACCTCACTCCCCTGGCCTCAAGAGGCACACTGGAGACTGCAGTCTTTTGCATCCTTGTAAGTGTGCCCGCATCCCATGCTGGAGACGCAGGTTTGAATCCCGCTCGGAGCGGGTTGAGTAGGACCAGTTATATTGGTGCCGTGACCCGGATGTAAGTGAGGTTTAGGAAGTTGATTAACAGAGGCCAGCTAGTAAGAGCTGTGCGAGTAAACCTCACTCCCCTGGCCTCAAGACGCACACTGGAGACTGTGGTCTTTAGCATCCTTGTGTGCCCGCATCCCATGCTGGAGACGCAGGTTTGAATCCCGCTCGGAGCGGGTTGAGTAGGTCCGGTTTGACAAACATGATCCTACATTAGAGAGAATAGAAAAAGGAACATTATTCTCCTTTCTTTACTTTAATACTTTATTGTGTCCATCACAATGTTGTGCATTATGATGTTTCACAGGCCATTTTTAAATGTACCTTTTTGTACCTTCTACTCTGATGGATTTGGCTCTTGGGCTTGCGCTGAGGTGAAAAGTCTTCAACCTTTGCCTATGGTCTCAAGCTTTTCCAAAGATTGATCAGGACATCATCTATACCAGTTTTACTAGGAATATCTGCCTTTTTTCAAAGGAAAGCCACCCACCAGCAACCTTCTGTGCAAGCCGAGGCATTACTGTACTCGACACACTCAACAGGAAAACATCTCTACAGGCAAGTTTATGATGGACATGTCATTCAAATGAGGTAAATACTTTGTCATAGTTATATGGTCTAGGGGGTTAAATGTTGATGCAAATGTGATTTTAACAAGTACTTACACTTTTTAAGGTGGTTCATCCACATGTTGTAACCACTATACAAGGATGCTAATATTAGCATGGACTGACAATTCAGTAGTGTAAATGACTTGCAAAACTTCAACCTGCCGTCTTTACCTTCGTCTTCTCACTCATGTTTGTGAGAGAAAACAACCCTCATGCCTTCATCTCAGCTATCCTTGTTTACAGAAATCTCTGGAATGCATTACACTGTAAGAACTGCCTGTAAACTTGACGCCATAGGTATCAGTCATGGCTGTTTGTGTCTCTCTTCTCTGTACAGTGTGTATCATAAGTCTTCCGATTGCTCTAACCCAGATAATGTGCTTAAACTGCATTCACATGGACACTACTGAGGGCATTTGACCTACTTTGTAGAGACTGCATAATATTAAACTGAAAGGTTTGCGAAAGTACTACAGAACATAACGTTAGCATTTTACATTAGCAATGCGCTATCATGAGTACCTCACTTGAAATGAAAACGCAGGCCTCTACAGAGATTTCTTGTTTATTATAATACATTCAGGGTCTCAAAGCCATGGTCTCAATACAGGAAGTTCTCTAGTTGTGAATAAGAACCTGAAAGTATTCAAACTGCACCTGTGTTTATCTTCCCTGAATGTCCTATAACAACTGTCCTGTATATTAGGTGGATCATTTGAACGTATATACGCACTTGCATTCTTGCTGACGTTGAGGTAAAAGTCTGGATTCAATCTTTGGGAACAGTAGAAAAGAGTTAGGAAGTCATATTGTTCATGAATGTTCCATTATTTGATGTCTTTAGGGGAAAATATACACGTTTTATTTTATGTCCAAGTGTACTTAGTAGTGCAGCTATTAGTGATTACATTTTTATGAGTTGCTCAAATGACCATGATTGATTTTTTTAAGATAAAATCATTATTTTACGTTATTCAGCCTTAACATTTGTGCAAACAGAGAGCAAAAATGGCTGTTGCCATTGCAAACCATGATGGCTGATGTTATACCATTGTACTGGTTAATTTATTTCCTGCTCATTCTCAGAGAATCATTACCTCCCGTCTCAGTCAGAGATCTAGCTCAGGTTAGGAAGGTGCGTCACAAATGTCATTTCACAGTACATAATAATGTAAACTAAATGTACTGTATCTAGAGTGTATAATGTAAACTAAATTTTACATTTGAAGGTTGGTGTTAATGTAATATCAGACTTGTAAATGTATTTCACTCAGCAATTAAATCAAAAGCGCTGAATGAAATATTGAAATATCAAACCAACTACCTGTTTGCCGAGGAAAATGCTACTCTGTCACGGTTCCTTGGGTGTGCGCTTGGATTATTTTCATCTCTGCTTTTGACATATAAATGAAAGGAAATCTTCAATTAGCCAGGTTGTGAAATGCACTGAGTTTTGTTTTTGTTTTTTTCTGTGTGTGTCCCATGGACATGATTATTGAATTTCTGAATGTTTCTTCGTATTCTTAAAGGAACAGTTCAGCCGAAAATGAACATTTACTCACTCTCAAACTCGTGTAATTTTTGTCCACAAAACGAGTTTTGAAGAATCTTACCCTTGTGGAAAAGAAGTGCACTTAATTGTATTGAATGTGCGCTTGTAGTGTACTTAAAAATAATTTGGTACTGGCAGAAAATTAACAATTTGAAAAAAAAAGCCACTTAAGTGTACTTGGAGTGCTTTTCAATTACTATATTTATTAGCACACGTATGTGCACTTTTAAACATTTTACTTTAAAGTACATTTTAAATCATTGTTTAAAATACATATTAAAGCACATACTTGATTATAACGAACTGTAGTGTGTTATTCAATATTACATTTAAAGTTAATATATTTAAAATTGAGTTAAACTTTATTTTAAGGTGTCAGTATTACAGTGTAAAAGTACTGAGTAATAAAAATTAACTACATGTACTTACTATAGGGTTAGGATGAAGGTTTGGTGTAATTGTATGTAATTATGCATAATTTATAGTTATTACTACAGTAAATACATGTAACGTGTAACAATGACACTGTAATTATAAATATTACAAGTATTACCAATTATTTTACATTTTAGTTTATCATAAATAGTTTTAGCTTGTCCATAATCCAGCCATATTTCAAAGACAATAGAATTATTAAATGATATATAAAGATGTACTTAAGTCCTATTTAAGTGAAAAGCTATTATGCATTTTTATTTAATTGCAAATAACACGCAATTAACTGTCTGAAAACATATCATTCAGTTCACTCTTAAGTATATTAATTTAAAGTATGTTTTTTCCATAAGTAGCCTACTCTTTTTATGCTAATGTATACTTCTTTTTCATAAGGGAATGTGGCATTTTTCCATACAACAACATTTCATAGTTCATCATAAAAACCAACATAAATATCATAAAATGTAATACATATGACTAGTGTGCTACGTTCCAAGTTTTCTAAAATCATACTATGAACTGGCATTGTATGGGTGAAAGCTGCATGAAGACTTCAAAATTCTTACGAGTTTGATACAATATAAAGGCCCATTCACACCAAGAGTGATAACTATAACAATAACTATATTAGCGTCCACACCATTGAACAATATTGTTCTGTTTATTCTAAGTGCGCACTGCAGTTTTGTCGTCTGTCACTTTAAATGCTCGAGCTCTTTAAAGCAGGATGGATTCTGATTGGCTGTCGATGTTTTTATCGTTCATCAGCTGGAAAAATGGTTATAGTTTTGGTGTAGAATCTTTTACTATTTTATATTTAGAAAGAACTACATCTTTATCGTTATAATTATCGTCCTTGTTGTGAATGGACCTTAAGGGTGACTAAATAATGACAAAATGTTTATGTTTTGATGAACTATTCCTTTAAATGGAATAAAAACACAACTGTCAGTTATTAAGTATTTAAGGGAGGATTGTACCATGATTGTGTTAATGAAATGTCCTCTTGTTTTTTTTGTTTTTTTTCTCTTCTCCTAATTTGTGTTGTACAGCTTATATGAGCTTTATGTGTGATCTATGTTACAACACGTTATTGGAAAAGCATGTCTTAACGCTGTGATATGCAGTCATTTGTTTGATTCAAACCTTGTTAGTGTAGCTAATCACTGTTGCGATGCATTCAAAAAACTCTTTTGATGATTATGTTGCACTTTATTGCACTTTGGGTTTAAATATTAAAAGATCATGTAAAAGCATCCTGTTTCTACTTTTAAATTAGCTGAAAGTCAGCTACAAGGCTTTTGAAGTTATATTTCCATATAATACATTACACCACTTTCTAAGAACACAAGCACATAATCTAAGAACATAATCTGGATTCATCAATTGTTTTTAGACATGAAATGCTGAATGATATCAATGGGTAAGGGGAAGATAATGGTGGAGTTTCTTTCTGCTGCGATTGTGTTTAGAGTCTGGAGGTATCGCAGCTGAAGAGCTGATGGAGACTCAGACATCACCAGAGACGCTTCCTTCAGGGCCCGCGAGGCGTTCATCTCACCCTCAGCTGCAATCACCTGCACACACACACAACAATAATACACTTGAGATCCCTGAAGGCCCTTAGAGCATTGAGAAATCGCTAGACAAACAGCTTAACTTAAGGGGAAAGTGGGTATTTTTTGTCATTTAAAAATAATTTCTCATATCCCAGTTTATGAGAGGGTACAAAATAGGGCCTGAAAACAAAATGAAAAAAATAAAATAAAAGTGACTTATTTTCAGTCACACATCACAGGTGGGGTTAACTACTTTGTACTAACATTCAATGCCTACAAGACTATGGATTTACTGAGTAACCACTACAAATTAAACGTTTTATCAAATCTATTTAACTACAAATTCCCACATTTACTGCTAATGAGTTTGAGACATGGTTGTGTTTAAGTCTAGGGTTAGGCTTATGATTATAGGGGGTTGAGTTGTGGTTACGTTTGGGGGAAAAGTTAACAGTGTAACTACACACGTTAATTAAATGTAATTGCAATGCACCAACATGTATGTGAGTCAAAATCTGTTAAATTGTAATAAGGGAACAACAGTTTTAGAACGTGATTTTTCACTATTACCGGTATTTACTACAGGATCTGCATTTCCATGGGTTTAAATAAAATATTTTTGTTATAAGAGGCAATGAAAACAATTTAGTGCATCAAAACCACTCCTTTCCTGGTAAATAAATAAATGTAACTTGACTTTCAAAAGTCAATGAATTTGTGACAGCTTTTTGACAAGCCAAACATGTCAGTCTCTGGGTAACATGTAATTTATTTAAGCATCAAAATAAACTTATTCCGTACAATAAGTATAATGAACAACGCAAACGAATTTTGAAAGTCAAACATGGTTCCCCCCTCACGCACGTTATCACGGACTGAGGCTGGCTGTCGTGGAATATTAGAACTAAAAACATCGACACACTCACTTGACACTCAGTCACTTCACTGAATATTTTCCGGCTAAGAAATAAATAATTATTGCCTAACAATCTGTTTTCAAATTCACATTATTTGACTATCATGGCATCGATGTCTGTCAAAAAATAACGCGCACAATACAGTAGTATTTACAAGAAGCAGAGATCCAGGGAGTACACGCTTTTCCTGGAAAACCCACACTTTTGAATGCGTCATCGCTTTCGAGAAGAGGGAGAAAATGGCAGCTTGAGTGGCTTTAACATGCTGTCTGTCAGAGACGATAACGTGCATAATACATAACTGACTCAGATTTGGGAAATTAACAGGTGATTTTTATAAAATGTAGTGTGATCACTTCTTGTTTAAAAGATTAAGGCAATTATCAAAGTTTGATCAAATGTTTAAAGCGGTGGTATAATGCCCTATTCACAAAATGTAAAATAAGTCTTTGATGTCCCCAGAGTGTGTATGTGAAGTTTCAGCTCAAAATACCCCACAGATATTTTTATATAGCATGTTAAAGTTGTCACTTTTTGAGGGTGAGCAAAAACGCACAGTTTTTGTGTCTGTCCCTTTAAATGCAAATAAGCTGCTGCTCTCGGCACAGAGGGCGGAGCTTTAACAGCTTGTGTCCTTTTAAGTTTCAAAAACTTTTAGACTTTTATGTTCAAACTGGAGTCAGACAGTGATGGAGAGACTCAAGAAGAAGTGACAACATGTAGAATGCAACAGGACATTTCTTAATGGTTAATTGATGAATTTATGTAGCTTATATGTTTAGTTATCTTCTAGTCATTGATTAGCATATTCTGTCATGATAATCTATAAATTGTATTCCGGGGGCGGGGTTTATGTAAATTCTAGGGTTGGTGATGTCACTAACCCGGGAGGAAGCTCGTGTAGTCCCTACCAGCTGTTTGTTGTAGTCCTTAAAAAGCTATTTAAAAAAATATATATATATCTCCCTTTGCTTTGAACTTTGAGCTTCGTAACTTTGCAGATGTTGTTTATGCTCAAACAGCAATATTACACACTAACTAAAGTTAGAAAAGTGAAATCATAATCAACCACCCCTTTAATTTTCCAATAAAAGATGACATTTTTTACATGATTTGTTACATTTAAATAGCAGATTTTGACTCATGTATGTAATAAGTTAATTATATCAAATGGTAAGTGCACAGTAGTTTTTGGAAAATCTGTTCGGAAACAATCATTATCTTTAAGGTTTATTTATTATGTGCTGCCATTGTGTTCGGTGAGGATTGCATGTATTTGCTAAGACAGTGCACTGCAACAAAACAAGGCTTCTTTTACCATGTGTTACTGAAACTAAATATTCACTGTGCGCACCATTGTGATATCTTCGTTTTGCTTATTTTTACAACCCACATTCAATGTTGGGCAGTATTGAGCTGACTTTCATAATGAAATACATGAAGCACTGCATTAGAGTTGGTCTCACCTTGGCACGGGCTTCTCGAGTTGCTTCGGCCTCTGCAGCCATGGCTCTCTGGAGCTGGAGCGGCAGTTTAACATCCTTTATCTCCACACGCTCCACTTTAATGCCCCACACGCCAGTGGCCTCATCCAAGGCAATCTGTCATCAAGATGTTACAAAGCTTTCAGGATCTGTGAGTATGATATACCCTTCTCAGGGGGCAGATGCCTGGGTTTAGCTTTACAGCTGAAGCTTGAGTTTAACAGCAAAGAAATAATCCTGGGTGTCCAAAATGGCTCCTTATACCCGTGTACACGGCACTATTTGCTAATTTAAAGCTGCAGTCCGTAACTTTTTTGGGTTAAAAATTATCCAAAATAAAATTTTCAGCAAGTACATAACCAGCCAGTGTTCAAAACTATCTGCTTGCCTTATCTCAATTCAAAACGGTAAGCTTGTAATAATGTTTTTTTAATTCCAGTGGTACTGGTGGATTTCCGTGGGAAATTCGAGGATGTCTTTGCATCATTACGTCACATCTGTACACATAAAGAAGGAGTCTCGGATAGTAGGCTATATTGCGCGTGAGGATGTTGGAGGTGGAGATTTAAAGCCTTTTCTCACACCAATTGATATAATTAAACTTATCAATTTGATGGCGGTGACTGACAGCCGCACGTTCTCCTCAAATTCATCCGCGCTGTGCCGTGCCGAGGCACAACCCACGTAAAGTTGATAACTCCGCTAATAACTGCAATTGCAGATTTCAAACAGAGATGGCGACAAAGAGGAAAACTACGGACTGCAGCTTTAAAATTTAGCGAATTTTTTTTTTAAAAGCTTTTGCTGCTTTCTATTTAGTTGGCATGAAACGGAAGTTGTGATAGTGTTTTCTTCCCTATTGTGACGTATATCTGAGAGAAACGACTTCTCGAACAAGAACAAATGTGGGACGGGACTTGATTTTGTCCATGGGGAATTGATTGGATGGTCGTGGTTTGCAATTGGTCGATCTCACGTGAGTGACAGGTGGCCCCGCCCTCGCGCCAGTAAACACGTCACCAGAGAGGAGAGTTCTTGTACCTGCATGCTAGATGAGATGCCCTCTCGGTCGGACAGCAGCTCAGACAGGTTCTTTGTGCCCAGGACGTTTCTCAGGGTGGTCTGTGCCAACAGCCGTGTTGCGTGGTCTGCATTGGACACGTTGATCACGGAACAGATCGGGTCAAAGACACGAAAGTACACCACACCGTCCACAACCACGGTCACAGAGTCCTTCGTCAGGAACTGTTCTCGCATAAACACATATAGATGCTCATCAGATCCTGTTGATTTAATATTCTATTGAACATTCTATTCTAACCTGAATATTTGGCAAACTTTGGGTTGTCATAAGGGCTACATACCTGTAACCAGTGTTGGGGGTAATGCATTACAAGTAACGCGAGTTATGTAATTAAGTCACTTTTTCAGGCCTATACTGTATACAGTATGTATACTTACCTCTTGAGCAGGAATATCAAATGTCACAGTTCTCAAGTCCACCTTCCTGAATGTATCAGTACATGGCAGCACAAAGAAAATTCCTATAAAAGAAAAGTATAAACATTCAATGTTTCAAATAGTCAAATGTAGTAAATGATATATATTTGATCAGGGATACTCTTTATTAATGACTAATTACATTATATAAAAATGCACAGTCATGTGAAAAAGAAAGTACACCCTCTTTGAATTTTATTGTTTTACATATCAGGACATAGTAAAAAATCATCTGGTCCTTAGCTGGAGCCTACATCATGATGGTAGTTGAACACACTCAGGGTTGCAGGATTAGTTTCAAGTTGACAGAACCAAACCAATTCAATCAGTCTTTGTTTGTAAAATTACACTGAATATCAACTTTCCCTGTCCACTCAGACTTTGATCCCGAGTTTATGGAGTGTGTGACCATGAAAGTGTGACATCAGTAGCAAACAGCCAATCACATGCCTTGAAACATGCGAAACTGGCGAAAGGCTGATTCTCCGCTCAAACCCCTCCACGATGGTCATGGGAACTTTGCAAAACAGCAGTGGCCAGAGACAGACAGCATGCTGATACATCCATGCCTTGAACTTCCCTGGGAGTCCTGACTTATCCACTGTTGACAGCCATGCTTTCAGCTCCATACTATGCACAGTTCTCTTAACCCTTTCATGCATGGTGTCCACATTTGTGGACAGTTCATTTAACTCCATTTAGGGCTCATTTATCATGGTAATTTTTTTCAAACCACTTGAGGGCAGTGTCAGTAGATTGACAGCAATATTGTAACAATGGTCTTGCATTCCAAATATTCATTGCTTGATGACATCATTAATCCAAGATGGCTGACACAGCGATAGCCATGTGCCAAATGCCCCAGGCATATCTGTGAAATACATGAATGTCAATTGAGGTGAAAGAAAAATTAGTATGTACAGTAAAGTATGATGAATATGTTAGTATTTTATTTTATAAACTAAAATTTATAGTAAAATGTAGTTTTTATACACCAAAAACTAACTGTCCACATATGTGGACATCATGCAACAGTGGAGTCAGATTGCATAAAGTCTGATTTCTGTAGCCTGCTAGTATATCTGTTCAAAGATGTTATGAATTGTCTTATATTGTAATAAAACAGACATTTAACAAATATATCAACATAAATAACCATTCAAAATGACATATAACGGCATTAAATGTCAACTTTACACATACATACCGACACAAATTTATGTTACATTTTAGATGCAGATATACTATAACTGAGATTATTTAATATGAAGTAAGATAAGGATGAAAATATAATAAGTTTTTACAATCAGCAGTGAATGTTTTCCATGATTTGCCCATATAGGTTTCCGCATATATGTAACTGCCGTTAAAGTTCCTACAATATTACTGTTTTTAATAACTGAGCTGATATACATAGCATAACCTGCCATAATAAAAACACACTGTGCTATCTTGTCATCTGTGGCTTTATGTCCTTTGTTGCATGTTGTCCACATACGTGGACAATTAAATCATTTTTAAATAAAACTGAATTTTGTAAAAATTAAAATGCATTTCAATTTTAGCATCATAATAAAATAATAATGAAAGGTTAAGGGCCTGCCACAGCATTTCAGTCGGGTTGAGGTCTGGACTTTGACTGGGTCACTGCAACTCTTTGATTCTTTTCTTTTTCAGCCATTCAGTTGTATATTTGCTGGTGTTCTCGGGATCATTGTCCTGATGCATGACCAAGTTTCGGCCAAGCTTTATCTGTCGGACAGATGGCTTCACATTTGACTCTGGAATACTTTGAATTACAGAGGAGTTCATGGTCGACTCAATGACTGCAAGGTGCCCAGGTCATATGGCTACAAAACAAGCCCAAATCATCACCCCCCCACCACCGTGCTTGACAGTTGGTATGAGGTGTTTGTGCCGTGTTGGTCTCATCTGTCCAAAGGACATCGGTACAGAAGTCTTGTGATTTGTTCAGTTGCAACTTTGCAAACCTTAGTTGTGCTGCCATGTTCTTTATAGAGAGAAGAGTCTTTCTCCTGGCAACCTTTCCAAACAAGACATAATTCTTCAGGTTGTATATCAGTCAGGTTGTATATATCAGACTTTTTCATGTTATATAGTGACAGGAACTTTAACATTTAACACATTAACTGAGGCCTGTACAGACTGAGATGTAGCTCTTGGGTTTTAGCAGTGTCAGACTGCTGCTTACCCTCTTAATTCCTATGGAAGCAGTAAGGTGTAGCTTTTCACACATGGCTTCTCCATTTTGGCCTAGTTTTTGTTAAATAAATAATTACATGGTGTTATATGTCATGCATTGTTGTTCATCTAAGGTTGTATTTACCTAATTTTAAGACCTGCTAAAGACCAAATGATTTTTTATTAAGTCCTGATACGTAAAACCATAGAATTCAAAGAGGGTGTACTTTCTTTTTCACATCTTCAGCACTAACAATTTTGATTCATCTTATGTGTCCCTTTGATCAACGGGATCCAGGTGTTAAATGGATTCCTATAAGCTGAAATTGAAAATGAAAAGCTTTTTCATACCAGGTCCTTTTGGTTTCTTGTCCACAATACGACCTAATCGAAATATCACGGCCCTTTCATACTCCTTCACAATCTAAGAGTGAGCCAATGAGTACATTGTCCATACAATCAGTCATAATTTACATAGATGATAATTATTGTGTTGAACAAGACATTGATTGTATATAGAAAATCTTCTTAAAGACACACCTTACCTTGATGCACATAAAAATGGTAACAGGAAGCAATCCAATGGTGATAATGATGGCGATAAAGATAATGAACCAGCCGAAGCATCCCAGCGAGGGCGGTTTATCATCTGAAAGACATGGAGCCAAACATTTTGTAGGACTTTTTGTTGTTGTTGTGGGAGATCATTCAAAAATCAGCTTAGCTGCGATGATAATGATCTTACAATCAACCCTGTTACAACTTTTCCCCAATCAATCAATCAATCAATCAATCAATCAATCAATCAATCAATCAATCAATCAATCAATCAATCAATCAATCAATCAATCAAATCAAATGTAGACACTTTTCTACAGCATGATAGAAATACAAGTAATGAATTATATTCATTGTTTTGTTCTCTTGGCAGCATTTGTCAGTTCAGTCTTCAGTCACGTTACTCAAGTAAAAAAATAAAAAAAGGTTTAATAATATTTCTTTCAAACTAGCTAACCCTTGCTAAGTTACCTTAAATGTGACTAAATGTGCAACCCTATTACTAATAAGTTATTTTGTTGTTTTGTGTGTTTGTTTGATTATTATTATTATATTATTATTATTATTGCCGATTTGAAATTGATGTCAATTGCTAGAAAATTAAAAATTAAGTTTATATAATAAACTGAGCAGAAAAAGTTCATGTAATCTTTCATTTGACCTCTTGAGTTGGAGAAGAAGGTCCTACATCAGTATAACTGTATAACATATACATGTATAACTGAAACACATCAATTAAATGTATAACTGAAACACATTTAAACTTTATTAAAGAAGCCTCTTGAAAGTTTACTTGCAAACATGATACATGCAAACCAGACTTGGAGATAATGCCCTGATATTGTTTATTCAATGGGATATTACATTTCATTTAACCCTGGATTACATGTCAGGTAAACATATCAAATTCCACAGAGACACCTCTACTGACTCACGTGTGCTTACGATCACGTGTATACAACATGTATTAGCATCACTGTCCTTAGGAACTTAGTCATGTTCAATTGACGTTGATGTTATTGCCATTGTATTTTTGTACAATAAACCCTATTTTCATGTTAATGGTATTGTGAATTATTACAATCACAGTTTTTTTTTTTTTTTTTAAGTTTAAAAAGGAATGTTTTATTTAATATTGTTTTAGTATTTTAAAGATTTTGTTTAAGATCTAGAAATGTAAACAGGCATACCTTGTATTATATGTCTGCCATGCTCAGTCTCCCGGTCTTGAACTCTGATTACGGTGGTCATGTTGAGGAGCGACACAAGTGTAAGATGTGTTATGGAAGATGGCAGGTAACAGAAGCTTTTAACGTATACTCACCTTCCCATGAGGGTGTGTCCTGCTTCCCGCAAGACCACAGTACTGGAGGAGGGGAGCATTCAGACTCATTTGATATCAAGATGTGACTGTGTGAATATCATGAACCTGAATATTGTGTGGTGCAAAATGATATTTTATTTGTTCAGGTATATTTATTAAATATTGTCTTAGCTGTAGTGGGAACTTTATAATTCAAAGATATGCTGATATATGACCAGATATGACCTGTGTATTATGCCTGCTAAACTAAAAATCATATTATTTTGCTGTAATTGCTGGTTAAAGTGTTCATGACATAGATTTTTAATTTTAATATGTTCCCTGAGGTTTACCTATAATGTTAATAATTTTAGCACAAAAAAAAAAAATTATATATATATATATATATATATATATATATATATATATATATATATATATACACAGTGCTATGCATAAGTTTAGACACCCATGCTAAAGTTGACTAAAAAGAGGAATAAAAAATCATCTTTTGAAAATTGAACTTAATGCCTTAATTTAAAAAATGAGGAAAAATCCAACCTTTAAGGACACCAATTTGTGAATGAATAATGTATCGTAAATAAATAAATGGTCTTCCTTAAAATACAGGGTGCATAAGTTTGGACACCCCTATGTTAAATTCCCATAGAGGCAGGCAGATTTTTATTTTTAAGTATTTTTTTTTCTTTTTTTTTAGGATACTATGCATCCTGATAAGGTTCTCTTGGCCTTTGGAATTAAAATAGCCCCACATCATCACATAGCCTTCACACCTAGAGATTGGCATGGGGTACTTTCCATAAGATCATCTCTCAATGCAAATCAAACTAGCTATTAGGCTAACTGAAATAAAACCATGCCAATCTCTAGGTATGGTGAAGGCTATGTGATGATGTGGGGCTATTTTAATTCCAAAGGCCAAGGGAACTTTATCAGGATGCATAGTATCCTAAAAAAAAAAGAAAAAAAAAATACTTAAAAATAAAAATCTGCCTGCCTCTATGGGAATTTAACATAGGGGTGTCCAAACTTATGCACCCTGTATTTTAAGGAAGAACATTTATTTATTTACGATACATTATTCATTCACAAAGAAAATTGGTGTCCTTAAAGGTTGGATTTTTCCTAATTTTTTAAATTAAGGCATTAAGTTCAGTTTCCAAAAGATGATTTTTTATTCCTCTTTTTAGTCAACTTTAGTATGGGTGTCTAAACTTATGCATAGCACTGTATGTGTGTGTGTGTGTGTCTGTGGAAAACCTTTTTGTTTCTAACGTAACCTCAGTTCCCTGATAACAATAATGATGAGCATTGCATTAGTTTTGCTGACGCTATGGGGAAACTCTGTTTCTCTGAATACTGAAGACTGATTGGATCACGTTTGTGCACCTGCACAAACAAATGGCATTTCAGCCCGCCAAAATGGGTAGTATATCGTTGGAATCTTCTGACTCATGAGTGAGCATATAGCACGGCCAGCCACGCAATGATCACTCCAGTTATCTCAGGGAACTGAAGTTATATTAGTAACCAAAACGTTCCCTTTCAGTGCGGTTCACTCACATTTTCGCTGACTAAAGGTGAACGGCAAGAACCAGCCGGCCGCTGCACAGATGTCACCAATGGACACCCCCACTTGACCACAACCAGGAGGAGGCCATTCCGCGGGTGGAGTGGGCCTTCACTCCGATAGGACACTGCAAGCCCAAGGAACTACAGGCCAGTGCTATTGCCTCTGCTTTATGACTGACAGCCCCTCCAAAGCACACAAACAGCTGCTCTGATTGCCAGAACTGGCTAGACCGCCCAATATATACTCTGAGGACCCAGACTGGGCAGAGTAGATGTAATGACTGCTCATCCTCAGAAGCAGGAAGAGCAGAGAGCATTATGACCTGAGCTCTGAACAGCGGGGAGAGTATCTTCGGTGCGTAGCCTCGCCTTGTTTTAAGGACGACTTTACTGTCATTGGATCCAAGATAAGACTGACTGCGGGTCACTCTTAAGCATAAGGGGGCGGAGTTCAGCCATCAGAAGCGGCTTGGACGGGGGGTCTCGAAGCGCCCTAATGGCTACCACATACACTTTGAGCATAGCATTGGATGTGTCCACCATCTAGAAGCTCTTGCAGAAATTACACTATTGGCGCAATGCCACAAGATGGGGGATCTATATTCCGGACTGAGTACCAGTCAGAAAAGACAGTTAAGGACATATAGGCGCCTAGTAGTGGGTACCCTCGCCTCAGAGATAGTGTTCATGATGTTCTGGGAGAGGCGTGAAGGCTCCCGTCGAAGGGCCACAGATGGAGGCTCCACAACTCGGGTTGGGGATGCCAGATCATCCCTTCCGGTTGGGAAAGGAGGTCCCTCCTTAGTGGAATTGGCCAGGGGGCTGTGGCCAGCAGCGGCACCATCCTCGGAAACCAACACTGGTTCTGCCAGAGCAGGGCCACTAGCGGGACCGAGCATCTGTTCTCCCTAATTTGGCTGACAACCAGAGGGAGCAGAGCTACCAGATGGAAGGCATACAGGCGTGAACGGGGCCGCTCGTGGGCCAACACATCCTGATCCTTCGAGAAGAACGCTGGGGAGTGGGAGATGTCTTTCGAGGCAGAGAGGTCTACTTCCACTCACCGAAGATACTCCAAATCATCTGTACCGTCTGGGGGGTGGTCTCCCTTCCCCTAGAGACGTCCATCCGGGACAGCATGTCTGCTCCCTTGTTCAGAGAGCCATGGCCTCACTGAGAGGAGGTTGTGCTGAGCCCATAGGAAGAGGCGACTCACCAGCCTGTTCAGCAGGCATGACCCAAGTCCCCCTTGGTGATTTATGAAGGCCAGCACTGTCATGTTGTCCGATTGGACCAGGACGAGGTGCCCTGTCCGTTCTGGCTGGAAGGCGTTGAAGGCCAGGAAGACTGCCATCATCTATAGGCAGTTGATGTGCCAGTTAAGCATCGGGCCCGTCCATGAGCCAAACGCTGGCCTGTCGTCGCACAGGGCACCCCAACCCGATTTGGAAGCGTCCGTCACAACCACCTTCCTTCTGGAAACCGAGCCCAGATCCACACCTGACTGGTACAGACAGGGTGATTTCCAGGTGACCCCCTGAAATTGAGGTGACGCCACCAACCCCGTCCTGGCTGAATATTGATTTATTTTCCAGAGGCCACAAATAAAGTGCCAAAGTGCAAGAAAGTTGCAAAACGTTTTCGGGTTCAACCCTTCATCAGTGCAATGCAGTGCAATTTTACTTGGTAAAATGTAAATATTTCAAAATATTTAATAAATATACAAATTTTAAATGATTCATTTAGATTTTTTAATATTTAATAAATAGTTAATCATATCAAGTCAAAATGACAGTGCAGTTTGCATGTGTGTAAAGTCGTTGAATGACATTTATTTGTGTGACAATGCCCCTGTGGCACTGCAACATAATGAGTGTATTTTATGTCAAAAACATGGCATGCGTAGCAGTAAAATGCAGTATTGTTTGATCACACATTTGTCACACACATGACTATTCAGCCAACTATTCAGTTGTTCAGATATGCATAAACCAAGACCTCATTAAACGGAAACTAGTCGAACAATAAAAGCAGAGCTTTGGGTCTCTGGAGAACCGAGTGTAACGCAGTCAAGAGCTACTCGCCATAGAGACAGGCTGTGTGTGTGTAAACCATAGATCAACTCAATGGAAACACTGAGCCACCATTACAATATATGCGCTATATAATTAATATCATATGAACATATATTTAAAACAACTACTTAATGCAACTCAAAAGTTTTAAAATAAATCTTTTTATAGCAAACAAACAAACAAAAAGGAAGGTTCTAGCATGAGACCAGCAGATATATACACTTGATAGGTCATAAAATGGTTTGAATAAGTGTTATTTTAGTTTTATTAATATTTTGAATTAGCTACTTTTTGTATTTTTAGTTTTCATGTTAATTTTAGCTCAGTTATTAGGAATTCCGGTATGTGCGTTTATCATGTTGCTAGTTTTTTTTATTGCTACTTTATTGCTATTTATTTCCAGTTAATAATTTTAGTGCTTCAACTTAAACTTATTTCAGTTTATTGCCAAAGCAACATTTCTAATTTCTGTTTAGTTTTTGTTAAGTTAATATCCAACTAATATTTATATTTTATTTTATTTCAGCTTCATTTCAATTAACAAATGTTTTTAATAAAAAAGTTTTAGTTAACAATAATAACCCTGGTTTGAAACAGATTGATTTTCAGTTTTTTTTATTCATTTAATATTCTTAACAACACTTAGGTGGATAAAATTTCCAAGAGGCTTGTGCTCCTGCAACTGAAAACACTAGATGGGATTAAAACATTTCTGAAAAACCCCAGAGACTGAAAGATGAACTCAGTGATCAAACTTTTGCATCATGATCTTGCGACTGACTTCATAGGCCAAAAAGAGAGCTCCGTTGGCAGGAAAGGTTCGGATCATAGTCGGGGTCAAGCCAGAATACAGTGG
Source organism: Vimba vimba (assembly GCA_022828995.1). Classification (NCBI taxonomy): domain Eukaryota; kingdom Metazoa; phylum Chordata; class Actinopteri; order Cypriniformes; family Leuciscidae; genus Vimba; species Vimba vimba. The sequence continues at coordinate 11,760,790 of CM040826.1, forward strand.
CGCCACTCCTGTAAACAAGACACCAGAATATTACATGCTGCAATCCAAGAACAAATTGTTTTGTTTCATCATACACAAAATCTAATTCAGTTTGAATCATGAAACTCGTATCGTGTGCTATATATCTCATGACGTACTATACTGATATTTTTAAATGTTTTTCATTGGAATATCAGCCCAAGCATGTTGAATAATAAAGTGAAATCTAGCTATTTTTTATTGAATTTTGCCACTATTTTTCCCACCCAAAAAGCTTTAAATGTTGCAGAATTTAAAGATGGATCTCAAAATCACACAGAGTCACTGCTGGAAAGGGTTCAAATATGAAAAAGATGCTGGAAAACTGAAGAATTTTTCTGAAAAACATTGCGCAGATTAACTGCTCAGGACAAACAAAGGACTCAAGAACAACCATCACAAAACAAAAAACAGTCGTGGATCATTCAGGTAACGACACAGTATTAAGAATCAAGGGTTCATTAACTTTTGAACGGGCTTGGTTTTATAAATTCAGCTTCTTTTTTTTTTTTGGACTATATGTAAACATCTTTTATGTAAAATATCTTATTCAGGACAGCACTAAATAAAACATAACATGCAATTTGTATGATCCCTCTTATTTTGTTAACATGATTCACATTTTCACAGATTCTGCAAGGGGTGTGTAAACTTAAAACTGTAAAAGGCATTTTATTATAATTCTAATAACGTCCACCTTCTGGTCGTGGAACGTGACCTTTTGCTGTCAAATCTTTACTGATTTTTATAAAGTAAGCATTAAAATAAAATTTATTGTGTAATGTTAGTAATATTTCAAGATGATCATAAAACTAGGCATTTAAATATCACTTTACTAAGACATATTATTGGGAGTTATAGAGTGCCGACTGATATTTATATGCATTTAATGTAAGTGCTATACTGTTATAAAAATCTTGATTTACATTACAATCATCAGAATTCCATCTTACTTTTTGGCCATATTGTCACGTTCACCGTCTGTTTCTGTCTAATACTACAATTCCCAGAATCCTCTTTTGGCACACCTGCATTCACCCTCCAGTTCATTGATCACCCGCACCTGTTCACCATCAGCAACCTCGTCATCAAGCACTATAAAACTCTCACTGTGATTTCAGTCTGGGTCAAGTCTCCAACAGGAACAGATCATATGCTGTTGTCTCTGTTACCGCTGATGCATCAAGACTCCAAGAAGTATGTATACTTACCTGAAACACTAACCTCTATATCTGGTTGTGCCGTCTTCAGAATTCCTGTCCGATTCCATGCTGTCTGAGATCCTATGTTCCTTTGAGTGTCCAGTGTTTCATCCAAACCTGATTACTGCCAACCGCATCTGAAAGAGAAGAGACAAAGTTACTGAATTGTGATTACTTGACATCAGCTTATCTAAAGTGAACTTGCTTACCTGCTATCTGCCTCACTTCGACTCATCACGAAATCTGCACTTGATTTGAATTAATACTCACCTCGCACTCTGATCATCTGTAAATAAAGCTGTGTTTGATTCACTTACCTCTGTCTCCTGGTCTGTATCCTGACAGAAGACTTGACCATACTGCAATGGATCCAACACAGCCCGCAGACCGCGCTTCCGCGAATACCAATGAATTCACTATGTTTGACCAGAATGGTAGAACTTTGGAGGAATTTGCTAAAGTTTACCTTAACCTTTACCAGGCTGGGAACTGGGATGAGGAATTCCTTCAACAGGAGTTCTGGACCGGATTGAATGATCCACTCGCCCAGATGCTGCTGCTGGATGATCTCGAACTACCTCTCATCAAACTCATTGACCGCACGCTGTGGGTGTGTGGTTCATCACTCACTGTGGAAGACATCCAGTCTGATCTCCACGTCCAATCTGCTTCCCTCATCAACGCAACAAAACCCAGGCATCCAGTCAGCCCAAGCCTGCCCGAAAAGGTAACGGTCCTTCACCGCTCCGGACCCATAGCGGAGATCACCTGGCCTAGGTCACGAAAGCTGGTTTCAAACAGTGCTGATCTGACGTCCAAGTTATTTGACCCCGCTTTAATGTCAGTCCGGGGAGCTCGCAGATCTGCTCTACGTTTCACCAAATCCACCAAACCAGTCCTCTGCCCAGTCAAACCAGCACTTCACGCCAGTCCAGCCGAGCCTGCACTTCACGTCAGTCCAGCCGAGTCTGCACTTCACGCCAGTCCAGCCGAGCCTGCATTTCACGCCAGTCCAGCCGAGCCTGCACTTCACGCCAGTCCAGCCGAGCCTGCGACTGAGAGCGTCATGCCCGCCGAGCCTGCGACTGAGAGCGTCATGCCCGCCGAGACTGAGAGCATCACGCCCGCCGAGACTGAGAGCGTCATGCCCCCAGAGCCAGTCGTCGGCCCAGATGTTCCGAGTCCAGTTCCGAGTCCAGTCCTCGAGCAAGAGCCAGAGCCAGTCCTCGAGCAAGAGCCAGAGCCAGTCCTCGAGCAAGAGCCAGAGCCAGTCCTCGAGCAAGAGCCAGAGCCAGTCCTCGAGCAAGAGCCAGAGCCAGTCCTCGAGCAAGAGCCAGAGCCAGTCCTCGAGCAAGAGCCAGAGCCAGTCCTCGAGCAAGAGCCAGAGCCAGTCCTCGAGCAAGAGCCAGAGCCAGTCCTCGAGCAAGAGCCAGAGCCAGTCCTCGAGCAAGAGCCAGAGCCAGTCCTCGAGCAAGAGCCAGAGCCAGTCCTCGAGCAAGAGCCAGAGCCAGTCCTCGAGCAAGAGCCAGAGCCAGTCCTCGAGCAAGAGCCAGAGCCAGTCCTCGAGCAAGAGCCAGAGCCAGAGCCAGTCCTCGGCCCAGATGAGCCGAGTCCAGTTCCGAGTCCAGTTCCGAGTCCAGTTCCGAGTCCAGTTCCGAGTCCAGTTCCGAGTCCAGTTCCGAGTCCAGTTCCGAGTCCAGTTCCGAGTCCAGTTCCGGAGCAAGAGCCAGTCTTCGAGCAAGAGCCAGAGCCAGAGCCAGCCTACGAGCAAGAGCCAGAGCCAGTGCCAGTCTTCCCAAAAGCTCTTCCTTCGCCGCTGGTCTCACCCAGCTTAAAGCCCTCTTCACCGCTGGTCCTGCTCAGCCCAAGACCCTCTTTGCTGCCGGACCCCCACTTTCCTGTCAATTTCCCCATTAAAATTTTGGGGGGGCGCAGTATACCTGCTAGGGGGACCGCGGAGGTCTCTCCGACGAGGTTTCCAGTGTCACCATGGCTACCAGAAAAAACATCTCCGCCATGGCCGCCTGAAGGGTCATCTCCGCCATGGCCACCTGAAGGGTCATCTCCACCATGGCCACCCGAAAGGTCATCTCCACCATGGCCACCTGAAGGGTCATCTCCACCATGGCCACCCGAAGGTTCCTCACCACCATGGCCACCCGAAGGGTCCTCACCACCATGGCCACCCGAAGGGTACTCACCACCATGGCCACCTGAAGGGTCACCACCACCATGGCCACCCGAAGGGTACTCACCACCATGGCCACCCGAAGGGTACTCACCACCATGGCCACCTGAAGGGTCACCACCGCCCTGGATGCCCGAGGGTCCGACAGCTCCGCCCTGGCCACGCCCACAGCCTGTTCCGCCCTGGTCTCCTGACCAGCCTGCTCCGCCTGGACCGTCCTGGAGTCTAGGATGCCCACCCTCCCACCCCTTTGGATGTTATATGGCGCGAGGACGCGCCTTCGAGGAGGGGGAGGTACTGTCACGTTCACCGTCTGTTTCTGTCTAATACTACAATTCCCAGAATCCTCTTTTGGCACACCTGCATTCACCCTCCAGTTCATTGATCACCCGCACCTGTTCACCATCAGCAACCTCGTCATCAAGCACTATAAAACTCTCACTGTGATTTCAGTCTGGGTCAAGTCTCCAACAGGAACAGATCATATGCTGTTGTCTCTGTTACCGCTGATGCATCAAGACTCCAAGAAGTATGTATACTTACCTGAAACACTAACCTCTATATCTGGTTGTGCCGTCTTCAGAATTCCTGTCCGATTCCATGCTGTCTGAGATCCTATGTTCCTTTGAGTGTCCAGTGTTTCATCCAAACCTGATTACTGCCAACCGCATCTGAAAGAGAAGAGACAAAGTTACTGAATTGTGATTACTTGACATCAGCTTATCTAAAGTGAACTTGCTTACCTGCTATCTGCCTCACTTCGACTCATCACGAAATCTGCACTTGATTTGAATTAATACTCACCTCGCACTCTGATCATCTGTAAATAAAGCTGTGTTTGATTCACTTACCTCTGTCTCCTGGTCTGTATCCTGACACATATAAATATCAGCAACTACACCAAATTGCATATTTTGCCTCAGTTTGGTCCTCTGAATGAGGGGCTGTTTACACAACATCATTTACTTTCATTTACACAATAACGGCATTTTGGGCTCTTGAAAATGCTAGCTTTTCAGGCTTTTTTAAAGCTTTTTTTATGCAAGGGTTTCAAAGTGCAAGTTTTTGAAAACGTTATACATTATCATCACCGTGTAAACTACAAAAACACAAATCTGTGAAAACGGTGACGTCATGCGCATGTGTATTAATTGCAGTCTATCCACCTTATATTTTCAGGTAAGCGTGGGCGTCATTTGTAAGTTTAATGTGTCTGGCTTCCGGTGTCATTCGCTTCCAGTTATTTTTTGTGGCTTGTTATCCTGCTTGATATTGCAAACTGGTATTCCTTACTGTATTTTTTTTATGTATTGTCTTAATTATAAACACACTGGTTTATAGCACAAACAGTTTTACATTTACTGTAAACACATCTGAACATATGCAAAACACATGCAAACTTTTTTTTTTTATATATATATATTCTGTCAAAATGTTCTATTATTTCAAATGTCAGGCTTTAAGGGTTAAAGGATTAGTTCACCCCAAAATTAAAATTTTCTAATAATTTACTCACCCCAATGCCATCCAAGATATCGTCTCGGTTACGGATGTAACCCTCGTTCCCTGAGTGGGAACGGAGACGTTACGTCGGATGACGACGATTGGGGTTTCGCCTAGAAGCCTATCACCTTCGAGTATATAAAACGAGCCAATGGCAATGAAATGCCATGGGTCTGCGGAATTTGCATAGCGTATCTCCGCCCACCGCAGGGGGTATATAAGGAAGTACGCTGCAATATTGCAGATATGTCTTCGCTGAGGAGTCGAGACTGGCCCCAGGTGTTTTTCAGCGATACAGCGGAAGTGGCAGGAAGACGTAACGTCTCCGTTCCCACTCAGGGAACGAGGGTTACATCCGTAACCGAGACGTTCCCTTTCGTGGTCACTCCGAGTTACGTCGGATGACGACGATTGGGGTTCCAGTCTAATCACGCCACCTCGGCTGTCTTCCAGTGCCCTGCGTAAGTCTGAGCTCCCTGTTGTGAGACTAGCACGAACGAAGGAGTCCTACTTAACACAGGGATACCAAGGTACACTGGGAAGCATATCTCAGAGAGAAATATGCAATCATGCCCAGCCATTGATGGGGGGGACTTAGAATACACATATGACCCAGAGGGATGCATATGGAGAATCACTGGGGTGTCCAGCCGCAGGTGGAATTTTAAACCCCAGGGGTGGCAAGGTGGCTTGCCAAGGGAAAGACACACGCTCACAAGGAGACTTACAGTGGAAAACACATGTGGGGGTCGCCCAGAGGGGGAACCATGCACATGGAGGCACCTAGTCAAGCGCAAAAGCTGCGTTATGGCAAAATGGCATAAGTCAGGCGTTGACGTCACCAGTGCTGGAGGAACTCAGAGCTTATCAGACTCACCTGAGAGAAATATCGCACGTATCCCGTCCGTGGAGAGGAATGGCGAGCAAGCGAAGACACCTGAGCAGAATCTAGCACCGGCTGGTTGAAGCGAGTACATGAGAAGAAACTGGCTCTACTCGGAGATTATAGAATCTCGCGAATGTGTTGGGTGTCGCCCAGCCTGCAGCTCTACAAATGTCTGTTAGCGAGGCGCCATGCGCTAGAGCCCAAGAGGAAGCCACACTACGAGTGGAGTGGGCCTTCACACCAAGGGGGCACGGACGACCTTGCTGCTGGTATGCCAAAGCAATGGTATCCACTATCCAGTGTGATAACCTTTGCTTTGAGAGAGCCTTTCCCTTCAGCTTCCCACCATAACAGACAAAGAGCTGGTCTGAGGTCCTGAAACACCGCGTTCTGTCTACGTAAGCACGAAGGGCGCGTACTGGACAGAGCAGTGCCAAGGCTGGGTCTGCCTCCTCCGAGGGCAGCGCTTGCAGGTTCACTACCTGGTCTCGAAAGGGTGTGGTAGGAACCTTGGGCACGTATCCAAGCCGGGGTCTCAGGATCACGTGAGAGTCAGCCGGCCCGAATTCCAGGCACGCTTCGTCAACCGAAAATGCCTGCAGGTCCCCTACCCTCTTGATGGAGGCCAATGCAACCAGGAGCGCTGTCTTCATTGACAGGAACTTAAGCTCCACTGATTGCAAAGGCTCAAATGGAGCACTCTGCAGGGCAGTTAGAACCACTGAGAGGTCCCAAGAGGGAACGAGGGGAGGACGAGGAGGATTTAGTCTCCTCGCTCCCCTCAGGAACCTGATGATCAGGTCGTGCTTTCCCAGAGACTTACCATCAACTGCTTCGTGATGTGCGGCAATGGCGGCAACATACACTTTCAGGGTGGAGGGAGACAGCCTTCGCTCCAACCCTTCTTGCAGGAAGGAAAGCACGACACTGATCGGGCATTTCGTGGGTTCTTGATGTTTAGAAGAACACCAGTTGACGAAGAGGTTCCACTTCAACGCATAGAGATGTCTCGTGGACGATGCTCTAGCGGAAGTGATGGTAGCCACCACCGCAGGTGGTAGGGTACTCAAACCTGCCTCGTCCCGTCCAGGAGCCACACGTGGAGGTTCCAAAGATCGGGACGGGGGTGCCATAAGGTGCCCCGTCCCTGAGAAAGGAGGTCCTTCCTCAGAGGAATTGGCCAGGGAGGTGCTGTCGCGAGGAGTACTAGTTCGGAGAACCAGGTCCGGTTGGGCCAATACGGGGCAACCAAAATGACCTGCTCCTCGTCCTCCCTGATCTTGCGCAAGGTCTGCGCAAGAAGGCTCACTGGGGGAAACGCATACTTGCGTAGGCCCCGCGGCCAGCTGTGCGCCAGTGCATCCGTGCCGAGCGTGCCCTCGGTCAGGGAATAAAACAGGTCGCAATGGGACGAGTCGTGGGAGGCAAACAGGTCTACCTGTGCGTCGCCGAACTGATCCCAAATCAGCTGGACCGACTGGGGATGGAGTCGCCATTCTCCAGCGAGAGGCCGAACTCGAGACAGCTCGTCGGCCGCCTGGTTCAGGTGTCCCGGGATATAAATGGCTCGAAGCGACCTCAGATGCTTCTGACTCCACATGAGGAGGTGGCGAGCGAGTTGCGACATACGGCGGGAGCGTAGACCACCTTGATGGTTGATGTACGCTACTGTTGCGGTATTGTCTGATCGGACTAGTACGTGCTGACCCCTGAGCAACGCCCGGAAGCGGTGCAGGGCGAGACGTACAGCCAGCAACTCGAGGCAATTGACATGCCAAAGGCGCTGGGGTCCTGTCCAGGAGCCCGCGGCAGCATGACCATTGCACATGGCGCCCCAGCCCGTGTTGGAGGCATCTGTTGATACAACAACATGCCGGGAAACTCGTTCTAAGGGCACTCCGGCCCGTAGAAAATTGAGGTTCGCCCACGGGGTGAAGGTCTGACGGCAGGCTGGAGTCACTGGGACTTGGAGCGTGCCGTGTTGCCATGCCCACCTCGGGACTCGATCGCGAAGCCAAAGCTGAAGCGGTCTCATATGAAGCAATCCCAGCGGCGTTACTGCGGCTGCGGATGCCATATGCCCCAGGAGCCTCTGAAAAAGTTTCAGTGGAACCGCACTCTTGCCCTCGAACTGACGAAGACAAGTCAGCAGTGACTGCGCGCGCTCGCTCGTAAGCTGCGCGCACATGGCGACCGAGTCGATCTCCATACCGAGAAAAGAGATCCTCTGCATGGGGCAGAGTTTGCTCTTCTCCCAGTTGACCCGAAGGCCCAGACGAACTAGGTGCCGGAGCACTAGGTCCCTGTGTTCGCAAACCTGGTCTCGAGAGTGAGCTAGGATCAGCCAGTCGTCGAGATAGTTCAGGATGCGAACCCCGTGTTCCCGGAGGGGAACAAGGGCTGCCTCGACGACCTTCGTAAAGACGCGAGGAGACAGGGCTAGCCCGAAAGGGAGAACCGCGTACTGGTATGCCCGCCCCTCGAAAGCAAACCGTAGAAACGGTCTGTGTCGAGGTAAAATGGAGACATGGAAGTAGGCGTCCTTCAGGTCGATCGCTGCAAACCAATCCTGCGGCCGCACACACTGGAGGATGTGTTTGGCCGTTAGCATCTTGAACGGCAGCCTGTGAAGGGAGCGGTTCAAGACGCGCAGGTCGAGGATTGGCCGTAACCCACCGGACTTCTTGGGTACAATGAAGTAAGGGCTGTAGAAGCCGGACTTCATCTCGGCTGGAGGGACAATCTCGATCGCACCCTTCGCCAGTAGGGTGTCGACCTCCGCTCTCATGACAGGGGCATTGCCACCGACCATAGTGAAGCGGACTCCCCTGAAGCGGGGAGGAGATCGCGCGAACTGAATCGCGTAGCCGAGCCTGATGGTTCTCGCGACCCAGCGGGACAGTCTGGGAAGCTCTAGCCAGGCTTCCAGAAAGTGCACCAGCGGGGTCATACGAACCACAGACGTACCGTCGGTGGGGCAGCGAGGCGGAATGACCGGCACCGGCGAGGGTGGCATAGCGGCCCTGTGCGGGGGCACGGTCATTAACCGCGTCCTGCCAGAGGAGGCCAGGGGAGGGCGCGCGTCCCACGGGGGCGTGCTCTGGCAGGGGTCTGGCGACAGAGGGGGATGAGAGGAGCGTGGCCCGTGGGCGGCGCGTGCTGTCATCCCACACCTCTGGAACAGAGGAGGGCGGCAGTGGCGGGACCCGAGGGTGGCGCGCACTGCGGCCCTCGGGCTCTGTGGGCTCAGGATTGGGGAATTCGATTCTGTCTTTAACCACATTAGGGTGCTGCTCGTCGTTGGACGAGCAGCGGGGAGTGGAGAACAAAAGATTCTCCCCCGGCCCTCCACCGGGGGAAGGAGTGGCCCTGCTACCAGCTCCTGAACAGAAGGAAATGCCAATCCTGAGCGGCCCGTCTCAGGAGCGCCGCTTAGCCTGGCGTTTAGCGGGCTGCGGGGCTGGAGAGGGCTGTGGCGCCTTCCTACGGCTTCCTCCACGACGCGGCCCAGATGAAGGCTGCTGCTGGGGCCGTGCGGGAGGGGCGGGAGCCGCGGGAGGGCGCCCTCGGCGGCGAGCAGGCTGAGGATTCTGTACCGACGGCTGAGCAGCAGAGCGTCGGGGCAGAATGTGCTTAATCGCCTCAGTCTGCTTCTGGGCGGTCGAGAACTGTTGGGCAAAATCCTCGACCGCACCGCCGAAAAGGCCGGCCTGGGATATGGGAGCGTCGAGCAGACGAGTCCGCTCGGGCTCACGCATATCAGCCAGGTTCAGCCATAGATGTCGCTCCTGGACCACAGCTGTGGACATCACCAGACCCAGGGAGCGCGCGGTCACCTTCGTCGCCCGGAGAGCGAGGTCGGTGGCGGCGCGCAGCTCATCGAAGAGCCCTGGGTCTGTCCTACCCTCGTGCATGTCACGAAGCATCTTGGCCTGATAGACCTGTAAGATGGCCATGGCATGCAAAGAGGCAGCTGCCTGTCCCGCCGCTCTGTAAGATTTCGCGACCATAGTGGACGAAAATCTACAGGCTTTGGACGGGTGCTTAGGATCACCACGTGATGAAGCGCTTGCCGGACACAGCTGCATCGCGACAGAACGTTCAACCGTGGGAATCCCAGTGTACCCACAAGCATCAGCCTTATCGAGGGGAGGAAAGGCGGAGAAAGCCGACGAACGATCACGGGAAGACATGGGAGCCTTCCAGGACCGCGTGACTTCCTCATGCACTTCCGGGAAGAATGGTATTGGGGTTGGGCGGCGACGAGGGTCAGCGGCCGCTCCCAAAAACCAATCATCCAGCCGCGAGCGCACTGGATCGGGTGGCGGGGACCACTCGAGCCCAATGGCCGCGGCTGCCCGGGAAAGCATGGCAGTCAGCTCGGGATCAGACTCGGGCAATGCTGGCGCGCCCGAGGGCGGCAACACAGCCGAATCCTCACTTCCCGAGGACTCACGCCCACCTTGTGATGCAGCGATCGACATCGTATCTTCCTCTGGAGCGCCAAACGAAACACGCGGGGCCTCCGAAGAGGGACCAGCGGTCTCAGTTTGGACACTCGCGGGTCCTGATGCTGAAGAGGGGTGTGTGGACCGTGGACGTGTCGGCGGTATGTCCCACACAGTTACCCTCAGGTCACCCTGGCCACCAGCCGAAGTACAGCCTCCAGGGGAGACCGTAGATCGGGGTGTGGATGAGGGGACTCTCGCTCTGACGAGCTCATTGAGTCTCGACCGCAGCATGGAGATGGTCATGTTCCCGCAGTGAGAACATGAGTCATCCACAAACGCTGCTTTAGCGTGATCAACACCCAAACACGCTAAGCAGAGATTGTGCCCATCAGAGAAAAATATGTCGCGACCGCAACCAGAAGTGCACGGGCGAGGCATCTTTAAAAAGACGTGCCGCGTGCAATGCTCTTTTTGTGAGAGGAAAAACTCTGCGGATGCTGAAGCGAACAGGGAGAAACACACTATCTGTCAGATCACTGAACAGATCAGCAGGGTAGTGAGCACTCGCTGAAACCGCCGTCACACCAACACCGGAGAGTTCGCTCGTCTCGAAGGGATGAGAAGACTAACTCAGAATGGCTTGCAGGAGTGGAGAAGTTCTCGGCTCCGAAGCGAAAACATTAGGGCTGTGTTGAAAAAATCGATTCACCGATTCTGAATCGATTTTCATATTAATTTCTAAAGATCGATCCGTAACTCAGAGGATCGATTTTCCCCGTGAACTTTAACTTGCCGCGTCATTGAATTCACGCATGCGCGCGAGGTGGAAGGACATTAAAACAACGTCAGTAACGTTAAGCAAGCGGTTGCTTTGAAAACTCCAGAAACGCTCAAAGCTGCGATCTGGCACCATTTCGGGTTCAGAAGCAATGCAGAGAACGAGCTTGACAAAAGCAAGGTTTTCTAAAGGTTTTGTAAGTTCAAATTTTATTTACATTTTGTGTAGAGATGCGCGGTTGGCGGTTACAGCCGCGGACTCCGCGGATAAACCGTGGATCGGGCGGATGACGTGACGAAAAATTATATTTTAATTAAATTCGGATGGGTGGCGGGCGGTTAACCAATCAAATAAAAAATATATGCATACATTAAGCGGATGGCGGGCGGGTGCGGTTTTGAAAATTGGTTAAAAACGTTGGTGCGGACGGATGAGTTTTGTGATGCGGTTGAAGTAATAGCCCATCCGCGCATCTCTACTGTGTAATGTTGTCTGTTTACTGTGAAGCCAGTAACCAACAATCTGTTTACATTTGCACTGGCTTAGAACAAATGTGTTCTAAATGTTGATCATTAAAATAAAAAATAAAGGTGCATTTGCATCTGAACTGTAGCAGCTTTTTGGAAAATTCTTAATGTCATTTTTAATAATACATCAGGTTCGCGTCTAAATAATCGGTCTACTGCTGCTGATACCTCTGCGTCCTCGGTCGTCTACACCAGTGCAAGTTTGTGAAAGCAGTTGTATCAACACTCTGGAAGGGGGATTGTTCTTTACAACCACCAATACTCCATTAATTTGCAGTTGAATGTCTATAATAATAGTATCAATATGTTGCATAACTACAGTCCTGTAATTCAGGTAACAGCTGGAAAAAAATGCTTTTTTCAAAAACCATTATCTAAATCTCGAAGATCGGATCGGATCAGATCGGATCGAATCGGATCGAATCGAATAATGATAATCGATTCAAGATCTTGAGAATCGGAATCGAATCGATTCTTGAAATTTGAATCGAAACCCAGCCCTAGAAAACATATCTGCAATATTGCAGCGTACTTCCTTATATACCCCCTGCGGTGGGCGGAGATACGCTATGCAAATTCCGCAGACCCATGGCATTTCATTGCCATTGGCTCGTTTTATATACTCGAAGGTGATAGGCTTCTAGGCGAAACCCCAATCGTCGTCATCCGACGTAACTCGGAGTGACCACGAAAGGGAACCATGTCTTTCTTTCCTCAGTGGAAGAGAAATTATGTTTTTTGAGGAAAACATTTCTGGATTTTTCTTCTAACAATGGACTTCATTGGTCACCATCGTTTTTAAGTCCAAATCAATGCAGTTTCAAAAGTCTTTGAAGTGTTTAAACGGGCTGTACGCGATCACAGCTGAAGAAGAGGTTGTTATCTAGGGAAACGATAGGTCATTTTTTAAAAAAATTATAATTTATAGACTTTTTACCTTCAATAGTTCGGATTGAGCTGGCGCTGGCAGAAGTATCGCCCCACTGTTTACAATGCGACCGACCGTACGTAGGAGGATAGTTCAAATAGTATTGTTTGCTATTATATATATAGTATCCCTTTAATTCAGTGAATATGAATATGAATAGTATATGAATAACATTCTGATGAATATGAATAGTAGTTCAAATAGTATTGCCGGCGTCGGTGAACTTGGGGTGAACTAATCCTTTAAGTGTGTCATGACATCATATAAAATACATGTTCTGGCAGAAATGGTTTCCTGAGAATGACCCATTAAACACCAGTAGCATAATGCAATAAACAGTAGTGTTTTGAAATGCTAATTATAAACAGGAAACATACATCTATTCAGAGGCTATTTTCTGTGTCCTTAAAGGGATATTTCACTGCTGGAAAGATGAATGTGTATTTAAATTGGGTCATTTATGTAGTAGAAATGTGAAATTATTTTAGAAGTTGGTGCCTTCTAGACTGAGAAAAGCCAGAAAAAGTATTTTTGGCTCATGTGGATGAAAGACAACAACTCCCAGAATGCACTTGCTTCGCTGCCCTACAAGGCCACTCCCAAGCCACGCCTACCGGTTACAGAGGGCAGTATCGGAAGAAATGATACAACTAGGCTACTAGTTGACTCGAAACTGAAAATACGCTGTTTTATCGTGAGATCCCCCTATGGGCGGGTTGAAGACATGCAGAACGAGCTCCTACTACTGGCTGTAGTCTCGCGCCTCTGGCCAAATAAGCCTCAGATGACGCAAAATGACGATATTTGCGTCATCTGAGTTTTTTTTCCAGACACACAATACAGAAATCCCTTGTCTCAGGGGGACATGAGGGAGGGAAGCACGGTCATTCGAAAATACTACTGGGTTTCTACTGATGCAAAGCTTAATGCTAATCGGTGAAGTATCCCTTTAAGCCATTAGCCTAGCAACATGCAAGCTAAAAGTTTCCTGTGCCAAGAAACAAGGATAAATACAGAAATCTCACCCTCATTTCGTAAAATCCCCATAAGAGTCTTGAGGAAGCCTTCCTGCTTCCCTGCTAAAGACAGAACCTGGATGCGAGACTTCACACAGTCAATGGGGTACACGACCAACCACAGACAGGCTCCGCCGAAACCACCGCTGAACATCAACGGCACCACACCTGTCAGAAACACACGGATCGTGAGGAGCATTTCCTGCTAAATACACTGAAAAAAGTGAAAAGCCTGTGTCATTTATTCAAAGTGCATTTTTGTATTGGTCTATTCGAAAACCATGGTTTCTGGTTTAAACCCATTTCGTTCAGTTTGACTAAAAGTAAATAACACTCCCCATCACTGCTGGTCTAGAATCAGTTTTCTCCGTAATAATAGCATATTGGCAAAATCTTAAAGCTTTTTAAATCTTAAAGAGGTTAAAGCTTAGTTGGTCCAAAGTATCATTTTTCGAAAATGGAAATGTCCAAACTGTTCTTTTCCATACACTGAATAAAACTTGGACATTCTTCAAAATATCTCCTCTTCTCCGGTCTCCCACACATGAAAGAACGTAACAAGAGTTTGGAATGACATGAAGGTGAGTATATGGTGTTCCTCCCGTGGGCTGACCTATGTGCTCTTTGTCTCTGCCCATGTGGTTGGCAAACACGGAGCGGCTGAGTTCATATCCTCCAAAGAAACAGAAGTATCCAGGTACCTCACGGACGATAGTGGTGGTCAGACCCTGATAGAATCCCAGAGGACCGTTTGTCCGCAGCACATTTCTCACAACGGACCAAACCGTGCTGAAAGACAGAGAGGAACTTCAACAAGATATGACAACTCTAGACGCTAGAACTGCTGAACAACTGATTTTGTGGTCATTTTTGTCTTAATTTAAAAGTTCAAAAAATCCGAACTTAAAAACGGTAGTTGGCTTCAACCAAATTCAGCCACTTAAATGTTAGTTCATCCAAAAAGGAAAATTCTGGGTAACACTTTACAAAATTTTTCCATTAGTTAACATTAGTTAACTACTTTAGTTAACATGAACTAAGAATGAACAATATTTATTAATGAACACCATTTATCAATCTTAGTTAATGTTAGTTTCAACATTTACTAATGCATTATTACATTTCACAGTGGAATTCCTGGTAAAAACATTTGATTTCAATTGAATGACTAAAAAAATCTACATTGGAGCTTTAGTCTGAATAAACTCAAATAACATTGCACTTTAAAAAAATAGGGTTTGATTAACCCTTTATCATCCCTATTAAAACGGACATAAAGTTACCACAGGCCTCATTTCTCATTTTCAATGACCAAAACCTCCTCTGTCCAGACAGACCTTTTCTGTCCGCTGGCAATCTTGCCGGACGCCTCCATTTCATGCATGGCCTGCAGTCGACATTTAACCAGTTCAGTGGGGCATAAAGCCAGAGAGGAGAAGATAGAGGCGACAGAGCCTGAACAGGCCTTCTGAACATCACTGAAAACACATAATCACACACACTTAATATGGTTCATCCTTTCAGGTCAAATCAAATGTATTATGAACGACTGGATTTGTATCAAGACATATACCATTTCTCAACAGTGACAACCAAACTAAACGGCTACATTTTTACATTTTCTGAAAATTACACATCTTTAAATGAAAAAGGATTAATACTGTCAAACTATATTTCATTTGAAAGCTTTCAGACTCTAGTTTTCATGTTTGGTGACTGATTTTCGATAGAAATGACAGAGCAACAGTAATTTATTCATTTGTGACAAGAGTATTCATCAGAGTCATAAGGAGTGCTCAGACCTTTATTTTGAAATAGTGATGCACATGAAACATCATCAAAGATCAGTAGAAACCTCGGTTAGTTTTCACGCCAAGAGTTCAAAAGATAACCTCCTATAAAACCTATTTTTTGAAAAAAAATGTCTAAAATAATTTTAAATATAATGTAAAAGCGATTCCCCATTTTTGATGTGGCGCCGAACTGTAACAGATGTCTGGGTTTTTATCACATATATTTTATGTGTTAGAGGTTGAATATACTGCCCAGTAGTGCAGTCAATTGGCTTATTTTGTTGTAAATAAAACTCTAAGTATTTGTGGTATTTCGCCACTGACACGCCCCCAACTCGTAAAGATTAAAGAAAATCCCGAGCTTCCCACCCGTATTTATGACTTTGTGGTAGCATTCGTGTGCATTCAACTCAGAAATACAATCTTTCTGACATGACTTGAAAGCACCAAGACACAGCCGAATCGTTGGCATTTTGGGAATAAGATCACGTGGCTGTTTGAATCGAGATGGCGATCTTTTAACGATTAATCGTGCAGTTCTAATGTCCATACTACTTATGAATAGGATGTCTACATCATAAATAGTATGTGGAAATAAAATAAAAGTGTGGTGATATATGGTTCAGATAACTCAAACCTTATGTGGAAATGGGTGAGTCCTTATATGGTCATGGTCACCTTATACAAATGGTACTTGGATGTAATCTAGTGGAAAAGTTTGGTACTTCACCCAAACAAAATCTTACTGAAAGCTAACCTAAAATTTGGAACACTTGGAACTTGGAACACTAGATTTTCTTGCCGTTTTAGAGTCGACAATGTTTTGTGAAATATATATACAAAATATATAAATATATACAGTATATCATAGAACTTTTATAACTTGTTACAGCTTTTTTCACTTTACAGCTTTTTTTTTTTCCTGCCAAGTGCAACCTTTAAACTTAAGTCTGTGCTCCAAAGTATTTAAGATTTAGAACAATTTAAGTTGGAAATGTCATTTTCAGAGTATGATTGACAGTTAACATATTAATTATAATGACCATCATACAATAATTCAATTAGTGGACATTTTTTCAAAACATTTTCAGTATATTAAAAATTCAGTTTTTACTTTAGTATAAAAATAAGTAGTACTACGTTTTTAAGACTATGGTATTTTTGAAGAGCCTATATACGGTACAGTAAATATCGTGGTTAAAAATATGGTAATTAAAGTACCATGGTAGACTATATCAAAGTACCATAGTATAGCCATCTGATCCCAAGACGTGACAAGAAAGAAACCCCTGTGTTAACTCTAAACATGTAATGTTTATGGAGTCAAGAAAGGCGCTCTGAACCTGCTGGCCGTGGGTCACATGACACAGCGTCTGTCCTTGAACATTGAATTGAATCATGCATATTGAGTAGACTAGTGAAACATGAGCACATAAGAATTACTGTATACTGCAAAACGGGGTAGAGGAGTGTTCAACGCTTCAACACATACCATATAAATAACTCAGATAGCCCCCGAGTCTAATACAGCTTTAATTTTTACTGCTAGAGGGCGAAAAGTTACATACCTTTAAGTAATATTTTCACGCTCTTCTCATCATTTGACAAAATATTGTGTTGACAATTGATATATACCATGGTTTTTATTTGTTTTCTTCACACAAGCCTTACACCAGTGATATATTACAACTTTATTAAAATGCTAAAAACACACAATCAAGTTTTTTTCACCCTCTCAAACGATTATTTTTATTGAAGAACATTCAGTTCAAACTTCTGGAATTACAAAATGAATTGTGGTAAATTAATTTAAACACACACACACACACATAGGGGGTCTTTGAATATTTTGTTGGGACTTTAGGGCACATGGAGTCAAAGAGGTTGAGATTCACTCTTCACTTAAGCCGCTTTCCGACCGGAGGAACCTTTTCACAGTTCCTAGAACTATTGGCTAAAGTACCCGGATGTCGGCGTGTTCGCACCGCAGGAACTAGGAACGAATTTAGTTCTAGGAACTCCATTTGGAGGAACTAATTTAGCTCCTACTTCAGAGTAGGGTCTAAACCAGCACTATAGGAACTACCCGTGACGTTAGTGTACGCTGATTGACCGAACGCACGCGGAACACCAGCACCCGCCATTTTTAAAACAGCTAGAATGTAAACACACAGATTACAGCCTATATATTTACTCCAGAAACTAACTATACAAACATGGAAAACAGTGATAGATGGGTCTCTAAACCTTTATGCTGAAGAGAAAATCCAACGCAACTTTGAGGGGACCAAGCCAAACATGATTATGTTTATCTGCCCAGCAACACTGGACATCAACCACACGGCATAGGCTAATAACCTTTTTTTCATATACTGTCTACTTTCTATAACAGTTCTATCTAATAACGTATTAAACAGTACTGTTAGACAGATTGCTAACTAATAAACACAGAGAATGCGAGCATTGTTTGCTCTGCCGCTCTCAGCGCCACCAAAATAAAGGTCCGTCGCGCCGTCAAAATAAAAGTCACCATGCTTCTGTCACTCCCTTACCCCTCCTACCAGTTCCTATGGCCACTTGGCCAGTGCGAACACAAACAGCAAAGCCGAGTTTGGGGGAGAGTAGTTCTTAGAACTGTTTAGAAGTGGACAGTTCCTAGAACTAAGTTCCTGTAACTACTTGGTTGGAAAGCGGCTTTACACTGGTGTCTCCTTTTAGGTTTTTCGTGCCTAACAACGCCCCTTATCTGTTCTAAATTCAATGTAAATCATGGCTTCGTGGGGCTTATTGCTTTATAATACCTCACCTGAGTTCTGTGCCTCGGTCCAGTCCTGAAACAAAGCGCACGACATTCTGGCAGAAGCCGTAGCTCATGAAGAGCACAGCGTTTTCAGCAATGTTGGCTATGAGGGCAGGTGTGGTCCCCTGATAGAGGCCTCGGAGTCCAACCTGTTTGTAGACAGAGACGAAGCAGTGGACAAAACCTCTGTACAAGCCGGGGAAAGTCTGCATCTTCACCTTGGCTGTATCGAAGGGCTGCCCGCTAAACACACACGCAATCCCACCTCACAAAAAAACAGGAGAGGAAACAGAACATGCTTCAATGTTTTTAAATAACTGATTCTATCTTGTTCCTTATAATTAACAAAATTTCCCATCAACGTGCTAAATTTGTGCAATTCAGACAGGTGGAAAATACACTGTATCGTGGCAGCCTGTCAAAATGACTCTAATGCTGGTATATTGTCTATTTGTTAATGTAGACATAGGAAATGATGAATAAAGACTGTTACCACATGCTCCAGCTGACAGATCAATGACGGCTTGAGTGACAGGATGTGGAGCCATGGTTAACTTCTGCAATATTGCATCACTTCCTGTGTAGGAAAAGTGCAGAAAAAAGTTTTACTCAAGATTCTTCCTCATTACCATACACGTCTGCCATCTTTCATACACGTCTGCCATCTTTCAAATATACACATCAATACAGAAAAAAAAATGTAGTCTAAACTATTAACAAAACAATTTTTAGCATAAATAAATATACATACAGTGTGTGTGCATAATATATATATATATATATATATATATATATATAGAGAGAGAGAGAGAGAGAGAGAGATAGAGAGAGAGATACACACTATTTTTTAACCTGATCAGGACATCCCTATATAAATATATTTATATACACACACACACACACACACACACATATATAGTATTTTTATACACTATAATTTATACATAGTTAAAAATTAAAGAATAGTGCAAATGCTCAAATTACAAACAAGCCCATGTCAACCCCTGTAATTTTACTCAATAATTTGTCAGAAGTCATGCTTTATGTAACAATTCTATTGGAATCAGAATTCATGTAGAATCAGAATGGCGATGCAAAATTTGCATATCACTCTTTTTATCTCATCGGTCAAACAGGTTTGCAAAAAAGGTCTACAATTGTTTGCTATTCTGTTTGATCCATTCGAATAATTCACTCACACACAGTTTTCAGTGGTACCCAAAACGTTTCTGGATACTTTAAAGGAAAACGCTGACTTTTTGGGACTTTATCTTATTCACCGTATCCCCCAGAGTTAGATAAGTCCATACATACCCTTCTCATCTCCGTGCGTGCCGTAACTCTGTCTGACGCACCCACCGCTAGCCTAGCTTAGCACAAAGACTGGAGGTAAACGGCTCCAGCTAGCATACTGCTCCCAATAAGTGACAAAATAACACCAACATTTTCCTATTTACATGTTGTGATTTGTATAGTCACAGTGTGTACAAATAACAAGGTCAAACCAAAGTTGAATAGCATTAAAGTTAGATTGCAATGATGATTGAATCTTAGAAACAGACACATTAGATGTGTAGATCACTGTGTCATCTGCATATAGATGAATACAACAGTCTAAGCAAATTAGAGGAACATCATTGATAAATAAATAAAATAGAAGAGGCCCTAAGGAAGAGCCTTGAGGGACACCTTTCTCCATTAAAGGAGAAGTTCACTTTTAAAAAAACTTTTGCTGATAATTTACTCACCCCCATGTCATCCAAGATGTCCATGTCTTTCTTTCTTCAGTCGAAAAGAAATGAAGGTTTTTGATGAAAACATTCCAGGATTTCCCCCCATATTATAGAGTCCAATGGGACCCAAACGGTTCAAGGTCCAAATGACAGTTTCAGTGCAGCTTCAAAGGGCTTTAAACGATACCAGACGATGAATAAGGGTCTTATCTAGCGAAACGATCGGTCATTTCCAAAATACGCAATTACGTTGAAAAGGTCACGCTTGAAAAATTTCTGTCCTGAAGAAAATGTTCTTTTTGGCTTTTTAATATTAAAACACCCAGGATACGCACACGAAATGGGCATTTTAAACGATAAACTGACACAAATACATTTGAAAATGTGTATATGGTCCTCCTTCCGCACATTTGTAAACACGTCAAGCGTGACCTTTTCAACGTAATTGCGTATTACGTGACGTCACGAACGCGCATCACAGAAACAGAGCAAGGCGAACATTTGTGCTTATAAAACTTAAACTTTTTTATTTATTTTTGAAATGACCGATCGTTTCGCTAGATAAGACCCTTATTCATCGTCTGGTATCGTTTAAAGCCCTTTGAAGCTGCACTTAAACTGTCATTTGGACCTTGAACCGTTTGGGTCCCATTGGACTCTATAATATGGGGGGAAATCCTGGAATGTTTTCATCAAAAACCTTCATTTCTTTTCGACTGAAGAAAGAAAGACATGGACATCTTGGATGACATGGGGGTGAGTAAATTATCAGCAAAAGTTTTTTTAAAAGTGAACTTCTCCTTTAAGGACTGTGATACACAACCATGCAAAGAGACACGCTGACGTCTACAGTGAAGATAAGAATTAAACCAGAGAAGAGAGTGTTTAGAAAGGCCTTTCGCATATCATTTGTCAAGAAGCATATATGATCGACCATATCAAAGGCCTTGGTGTGATCTATAAATATTGCATCAGTCGACATGTTATTGTCTAGGGAAGATGAAACATCATTGGTAAATTTTAGAAGAACAGTAGTTGTAGAGAAGTTTGGTCTGAAACCAGATTGATTTGGTGACAAAATAGAGAATCATTAATATATTTGAATAATTGTTTAAATATTAGTTTTTCAAACACTTTTGCTATACTACTGATGATGGAAATAGGTCTGTAGTTGTTGAGATCAAGTGCATCGCCACCCTGGAAGACTTCCACACTAATGGAACCACACAGGTGGATAACGATAAATTAAATAAATCCGATAAAGGAAATGCCAGTACATGAGACGCAAGCTTAATAAACTTAATCTCCAGGCCATCAGGATCAGTACCATTACCTGACTTTAGTTTAGAGATTGCCTGCTGAACGTCAGTAGGATTTATTACAGCAAATGAAAAGGAGCTCCTCTACCAGACTAGAGTAGGAGAAATTAGAAAATTGTGAACTACAAATAGAGGAAAAGTGTTGGTTAAAAGCATTGGCAACCACGGAAGGATCACTGATAATATCATTGTTAACTTTGATTTTGGTAGCAATGCTTTTAGTAGAATTGTTGAATAAAGAATTAAGACTTTTCCAGAACTTCTTAGGATTATTGAAGTTATTAGACAGAGAATTTTTATAATAATTCGATTTAGCATTTCTTGTTTTAGTCGTACACGTATTTCTTAATTGTTTATATACAGCGCCGTCTGCGGAGTCCTTTGACAGGCGGTAATTTTCCCATGCCTTATCTCTTTGTTTAAAAAGATGTATTAAATCAGCATCAATCCATGGTAAATGTCGGCCCTTAACCTTTGCTGATATCCAAGGGGCATGTTTATCAGTTACTTTAAGAAAATTCCAAGCATCTTCAACAAAAGGAATAAGGTGAAACCTATTCCAATATATATATAATAAATCTTGGATAAAAAAAACAACAACTCAGTGTTAAGATGTTTACTTTGCCTTACCATGATCACTTTGGGTGGTAGGCGAGGTAATCTAATTTTCCATGCACAGAAAACCATGATTAGAACACCAGATTCAGTCATTGTTAGAGTCGGTGACCAAAATCCAGTCCAACAAAGCTTTGGATCTGTGGTCAACCCGAGTAGGTTCTTGAGTCAGATTTAAGCTTTCAAAGAAATTTCTGTCATTTAGAGATGAACGACCAGTTAATGTTAAAGTCACCAAGGATAATCATCTCGTTTGAGCTACCCACAGATTTAATAGCAGTGCCTATGCAGTGTATTGACTGAGCTTGGAGGTCTGTAGATGTTCCCTATAGTCACTGTTTATTTTCGTTAAAACTGATTTTAATAAAAAGACATTCAAAGTATACAGGGTTTTCCTTAAGGGCTATAAACTCGGATAATAAATTTGAGGAGATATAAGTGGCATATGACATAAAAATGGCATTCCGAAAAACGCCAACTTAAAAAAAAAAAAAAAAAAAAAAAAAAAAAACTTACGGGTTTATTCATTCCACTGTCATGTCTCATGATTTCAAAAGCAAAAACACGTTCTGTGTGAATAAGAAGTGAATACTTGCGTACAATCCATTGCACTGTAGGAAACAAAACTTCATAATGTTGAACGATGAATCCAGCTAACAGAGAACGTCTCAGAACTTTAGCTAACATTCTGGTATTTTTCTTTTAAAGTTATGAAAAAAAAAAAAAAAAACGTTCCTCCAATAACGTTAATATAACATTAGTTCAGAGTTAGCTACCTGGTTATACTCTTAAAACGTTAGCACAAAAAAGGTTATTTATGTAACATTTTATTTCTGAAACACTTTGGACGTTAAACGTTTTTCAAATGTTAATAATTGAGCACTTACTAGAGAACATTCAAAAGTAAGTTCCCATGATGTTTGCAAAAAGATCAAATGGAAATATCTGGTTACAAACATTCTTTAAAATATCTTATTTTGTGTTCAACAGAAAGAAACTCATACAGGTTTGGAACAACTAGAGGGTGAGTCATTTAAATTTTTGGGTGAACTAATCCTTTATTTGCATGACGTTTAATTAATTTAATGGGAACGATAGCAAAACGTTCTTAGAATATATTTTTGTTTACTGGGAAGCAGCTCTTTATTGCGTGCTCAGTTTGTGAACGAATCTGTCCTGCAGGTAAAGACAATTTATCCATAACAGTATCAAAATCTGGACACTTTTTTTAATGAGCGGACGTCTGTGGAAATACAATCCATTGCAACGGTATGTGAATTACAGTTTTGAGAATGATTAAACATACACACGTAAAGAGAAACAGAAACATTTTGACCATAACACTTACACCACAGAACATTACATACGTTTAGTGCCTCGGTAAGACAAG
The DNA here is from genome assembly GCA_022828995.1 of Vimba vimba. Lineage (NCBI taxonomy): Eukaryota > Metazoa > Chordata > Actinopteri > Cypriniformes > Leuciscidae > Vimba > Vimba vimba. The sequence goes on from CM040826.1 coordinate 11,783,937, forward strand.
GATATTTATATCTGTCCTGTGAGATCTCTATTAATAGCCAGCTAGTCTTAATCTTTAAACCAGATTCAGAGGGAACCCCACCCTGAACCTCCTCATCATGTGCCAAAATTCACATGCCAAGATCATAATGTCTTAGCAACATTATACTCAGCTGTTGCAATCTTACATATGTTCTGTATGATCACACATGTATTCTCACACTCACCCGCCCTTCCTCGAGCACCTAGACACTTCTACAGACTAATGTGGTGCAAGAGCCTCTGAACAAAGCGTCCTGTGAAAGTAGTATTCTTACTAGGCTAATGACTCAAAAACACACCTGAAGAAGCCTGCAAACACCCACACTTCTCGATCACACAGCGCCACAGGTGTGTACATGGCCGGGCAGGGGGTGTGTGTTGATGCGGGGGCTTCCTGGAAATAAGACAAGGCGGTCTTTCGTGTTTCTGTCATATCCTGCCGATTCAAAAGCCGTTGACTCATAATCAAGATTGTGACACAAGGAGATTTCATCAAACGCGATATTCGAGCAGCGACAGTGAGGGATTTAATCCACTAGATGGCAGGATAGCCTCGAGCATATGCCAGTTATCTAAGCATCTGCACAAACTTTGTTCAGATTAAGATTTGGTCTTGAATTCTTACAAACAAACGAGTACAATATGGTCATTTTGTAGGCTATTAATGTAAGAAGAAGAAAAAACCTGTCACACATTAGTTTTATACTGGAAAAAGTAATCAAATCAATAGATTTATTTAATGTATTGATATTACATCATATGCAATTATTCCAAATTTAATTTCCATTTCAGATTTTCATTTAATAATCAATAAACTAAATAACACAACTGAATTATTCAAGCATGTATTTTACTACACAAAGTAGCATGGGTTTTGCGTATTAATGAAAGAGCAGGCTATACTGCAAATAAATGCAGCCTAAATAATTGTATTTATAATAAATCCATCAAAATAAATGAGAGATAAATATAAATATATTCAATGTCCTCATTGGTTCCCCCTTATGTACAACATAGTTAAAAATGTAAAAGAGATAAACACTACGGTTCATAAGATCCGTTTCCAGAATCATTCGCATGTTATATAACAAGCTTTCCTTTACTATTACTACTTTGTTACAATATAATTAAACAAACAAAAATAACTGCGTTTCTGTTATGTCCAAGCAATACAATGTAGCTGGAAGCCACGCGGTCAAAACGAGTGAGTATTTTCATAATATCCAAACTCCGTGAAAGTTTGTTTACTAGTTTTCAAGAGGAGGAAAACACGGGTTGTTTCGCTTTCAAAAGCGCGCCTGTGATTGGCTCACGGCGCTTGTCAATCATACTCGGGGGCGGCGTCAGGTGACATATGATAGTGAGTTCCAGTAAAGCGCACTTAGAGTTTTAGTACACAGACATTCAACAAGCGACAGCAAGAGCACTATCACACACTACTGGACTGGACTGGATTACAAAACTTCATAACAAACGTCAATCTGATGCCGTTCTACCCGCACTGTGACCTTTCCGTCGTTTCCAATGTGACTAAGTCAGCTTAAAGTAGGAACTCATTTCCTTTCTGTTATTGTTTCGCGTTTCACGTCATTTTTTTCTTTTCTTTTGACAATCATATGTGACATTTTAAGAGGCAAACAGTATTGCTGGTACCATGGCTGACGCAGCCCAAAACCAGATGGTCGAGATCGACCCGGACTTCGAGCCACTCTCCCGACCCCGCTCCTGCACTTGGCCGCTCCCGCGACCGGAGTTCCCTAACGCGGCCGCCGCGGACTCCAACACCTCGTCCCCGGCCCCGTCCGTCAAGCAGGAGCCCTGCAGCAACGCGGACTTCATCAACAACCTCAGTCTGCTGGAGGAGAATGAGGACTACCCCGATCAGAAGCCTCTCATGCTGTGCGGCGACTTCCAGTGCCAGGAGAACTGCATCCATCAGCAGCAGCAGCAGCAGATCCCGAGTCACCAGCAACAGGTGCCCGTGCTCTCCTCTCCGGTGGCCGCAGCCGCAGCCGCGCAGCGCAAGAGCAGCTCGTCCCGGCGCAACGCCTGGGGGAATATGTCATACGCGGACCTGATCACCAAAGCCATCGAGAGCTCCCCCGAAAAACGGCTCACCTTGTCTCAGATCTACGACTGGATGGTGAAAAGCGTCCCTTATTTTAAGGACAAGGGGGATAGTAACAGCTCCGCCGGTTGGAAGGTATTTATGTTTTCATTTTTTGGGGTCTATGCGTCACCCAGTTGCGCCAGGAGTTTTGCGTTTTTACGCGGGCATCTTTTCAAAACAACTTTTAACGCGTCTTGGTTACCATTGGCTCCCATTGAGTTGCGCTCCCCTCCAGCTGTTTTGAAAAAAAAAAAGAAAGAAAAAAGTTGTCTCGTTTCAGGGCTGATTTTTTTGGTTGCATCCTTCACTTATTGTTTTAGGATGGTCATGGGACTGTCAATAGTCTCCATTCACTGTTGTGTAGGACAGATGATTGACTCTCATTACAGGCAGCGCATAGTGAGGTGGTTCAGCGCAGTCAATAGTTCAAGTGCTGACCCATGTCACATGACAGGTCCCGAGGAACAAGTGTTATAGGTGCTTGTAGGATCTTTCAACATTTACAGGTAGAGGTCGTTGGAGTTAGGACAAGATCAAGATTTGGACCCAGACCATTGCCAGAGCCCCTAAAGTTGCAGTGGCATTAATGAAATTTCAAGGACAAAAGGGTGAATTGTCTATTGTCAATATCGTAGCAAAGCACACAATTCACATAAAGATGTCACTTTCAAACAAACAGCTTTTTGTTGGTTAATAGTGAAATCGCATGACTAACTTTAATCCTTTAAATCTTGAAATCTTTCGCCCTCACGCAAAATTCCCTTTCGCGTTGATTCCTATTAATCATATCGTATCTTATCTCAAATCACATAGTAGGAATTCATAGAAAATCACCACCCTCGTAACTGAAATAGTTGTTTTCCCATGGGTTCTGGTTGATTTTATCAGAACAGAGAATCAGGTTTTCGCCGTATTTTCAATTTTTCCAAATTAAAAAATTGAACGATCAAATTCATACGAAATTCAAATGAAATCAACACTCTTTAACTAAAATAGTTGTTTTCTCATGAGATCTGGTTGAATTTATCGCTGTAGATTCTTTAATCAAGAGAATCAGGTTTTCATCTCATTTTCAATTTTCCCAAAAAGAAAAATGGAAAGTTCAGATTCATACGCAATGCATACGAAATCGACACTTCCTAACTAAAATGGTTGTTTTATCATGAGATCTGATTGAATTTATCGAACATTCTTTTATCAAGAGAATCAGATTTTCAATTTTCCTAAAAAAGAAAAATTGAAAAATGAAAGTTCAAATTCATACAAAATACATATGAAATCGACACTTCGTAACTAAAATGATTGTTTTATCATGAGATCTGGTTGAATTTATCGCAACATTCTTTAATCAAGAGAAACATGTTTTCACCATATTTTCAATTTTCTTAAAAAGAAAAATTGAAAAAATAAAGTTCAAATTCATACAAAATTCATACGAAATCGACACTCCTTAACTAAAATAGTTGTTTTCTCATGGGATATGATTGAATTTATTACAAAATTATTTAAACAAGAGAATCAAGTTTTCACCGTAATTTCAATTTTTCCAAAAAGTAAAATTGAAAAATTGAAAGTTCGAAATTATACGAAATCGACACTTCTTAACTAAAGTAGTTGTTTTCTCGTGAAATCTGGTTGAATTTATCACAATATTCTTTAATCAAGAGAATCACCTCATTTAAAAAAAAAAAAAAAAAAAAAAAAAAAAAAAATCATTAAATAAGTATTAATGTATAATGTATTATATAAAAAATAATTTTAGGATAAACTATCCTATTGGCATTGTCAATAAAAAAATAAAAAAGTTTAATAGGGTTAAATAAAGTTTAACTAAGTTCCTAACTAAAATGGTTGTTTTCTCATGAGATCTGGTTGAATTTATTGAACATTCTTTTATCTAGAGAATCAGATTTTCAATTTTCCTAAAAAAGACAAATTGAAAAATGAAAGTTCAAATTCATACAAAATGCATATGAAATCGACACTTCATAACTGAAATGATTGTTTTATCATGAGATCTGGTTGAATTTATCGCAACATTCTTTAATCAAGAGAAACATGTTTTCACCATATTTTCAATTTTCTTAAAAAGAAAAATTGAAAAAATAAAGTTCAAATTCATACAAAATTCATACAAAATTCATACGAAATCATCACTCCTTAACTAAAATAGTTGTTTTCTCATGGGATATGATTGAATTTATTACAAAATTATTTAAACAAGAGAATCAAGTTTTCACCGTAATTTCAATTTTTCCAAAAAGTAAAATTGAAAAATTGAAAGTTCGAAATTATACGAAATCGACACTTCTTAACTAAAATAGTTGTTTTCTCGTGAGATCTGGTTGAATTTATCACAATATTCTTTAATCAAGAGAATCACCTCATTTTAAATAAAAATAAGATGTATTATATATAAAATAATTGTAGGATAAACTATCCTATTGGCATCGTCAATAAAAAAATAAAAAAGTTTAATGGGGTAAATAAAGTTGTTGGGCTCATAAAAAGAAGTGAAAAGAAGTTTTATTGCTTTTCATACACAGGAACTAGAGTTGGACAGAAGCAGTGACACATAGTGTGAAAGTATAAAACTGAGCTTTATCATGGGGTTATATGTCATCAAGATTAAGGCTAAGCAGAAGATGCGTGATAAGGAGGATCCTAATAAAGGTGACATGCTTGTACCACCGGTATGCCTGAACAACCCTGGCAACCGGAGAAACAGGAAAACAGTGGTTTTCATATCCATGGAAACCTCGTTGTTAAGTGGGTCCAAAGTTGTGTTGTTAGGTGTAGTGCATCATCACACAACACGCTATTAATATCTGCGGGATTAACCGTCAATACCCCTCTGATGTTTGCCAAGTATGCTACGCGTGCAAGTAAGGATCCGCCCCGCACTCTGATTTATTGTGTGTCTGTGTGCCAGCATTCCACAATTGTCATGCTTTTGTGCATCCCTTGTGGAGGCGTAGGCATCGATGACCCGAATACGCATGCGTGCACCTCTCTTACCTCTGACGACACATTACTCTTAGTAGCACGGGCAGCACTCGGCGTTCGCATTGTTATCGGAAGCACATCTGATAAACCCAAGGTCAAATCTGTGTGTGTGTGTGTGTGTGTTTGTGTTGTGGTTGTAAAACTGATATGATCTGTTGAATCTGTGCCGTGATTGGATGCTCAGTATGTGACTCATAATGGGGCAATGTTTTTGAGAAACCACAGGAAATTTCCCGCAGGAACTGTTCAATTTTATTCTGATCTCATAAACAATGTGGCGCTGGTAATGATCAGTTTCCTCGGGGGCTTTTCACACACACACACATTTGACCGTAGATCAGCTTCTGTCAGTCCAAACCAATGTGCTGAGAGGAGTTGAACATCACTGAGTCGTTTTAAGTCATCTGGAAGAGTTACTGTAGAGATAGACGTCATTACATTTTTTTGTTGGGGAATGACTAATATCCACGAGTGTTAATGTGTTTAAGGTTGCCTTGTTTATTTGTACTGTCTATAAATGTTGACTAAATGGGGTTAAAGTGAGCATTATATAGTGACTTTGTCTGGTCACTTGGCCACGGTGTCCATCCTGGATAATGCAGCTTTTTCATTGACACTATGAACATGCAGGTTTTGTGTGTGTGTGTGTGTGTGTGTGTGTGTGTGTGTGTGTGTGTGTGTGTGACAAACAGTAAAAGTAGTATCCTACAGTGTGACAGCATGCTCCACTACAATTATTTTATGATTTTAAATATTTGTAATTATTTTAATATTTTTTAAAATAATAATAATATTAATGAAAACAATTAAATTCATATTTATTTGTATAGAGCTTTTTACTGTACATCTTTTTCAAAGCATCTTTACAGAAGAAGCATGTTTCAAATATTACTATCAAGAAACCAGAGGTGTCAAGGGGGAAACAAATCATTGATGAGGTATTCATTTTAGATTTTATTATTATTTTAATAAAATGTAGTTTAATAATAATTTTACTTAATGTATTATTATTATTATTATTTTAAATGTTTTAAATTAAATTTAAAATAATTAATTAACCAATTATTTAATACAAATCGAAAATGATTTTTCAAAGAAAATAATACTATTGATAATTAATTTTATATTTAATTAAAAATGTATTAAATCAACTGTTTCATTGTTTCATTTAAATGTCATTAATATTATCATATTAATAAAATAATACATTGAGTAATAATACATTTTAATTAAACTTTAATTAAAAATATATTTTTCATATTGCATAACCTTTAAAATGAACTAGTGAAACCAAAACATTGGTTAAAATTAATAATAATATATTAATATATATTATAATTAATAATTATAAATAAATACTTTTTTATTTTTACAATTTTTGCTAATAATTAATTTTAATTTTAATGTTATTAAAACAATCATTTCATTGTTCAATTTAAATTTAATTAAAATGTTTATAATAATAATAATAACAACAAATTGATAATAATAAGACTAATTAATATAATTTTTAATTAGTTATTGACTGCATGGTCTATTTGTACTTTTAAAATGTATTTGTCATATTGCATGACCTTTAAAATGAACTAGTGAAACCAAAAAATGTTGATTAAAATGTATGGAAACTTATGTCTTTTACATTTATATTGATAATTCAAATTGTAATAAAACTATTATTTCATTGTTTAATTTACATTTGATGTTTCAAATAATAATATTAATAATAGGCTAAATTGAGAATAATAACAATAATTAAAAAAATACATTTAAATTTTTTTAATGAACTAATTGAGAGACTGCATGGTCTTTTAAAATGCATTTGTCATATTGCATGACTTTTAAAATTGAGCAGTGAAATCCCTCCAGGCAGTCAGATCTCCAGGGGAAGACACAGGCACTTAGCCAGCTTTGTTCTCTCCCAAGAGCTGTGTTCACAAAGAGAGAAAGGCAAGGGTGAGAGGGGCAGAAATGTATCAGTGCTGCTTCTTGCACACTTGGGCTTCGGTCCTGAGGATTCGACAGTAAGTAACTTTCGGGCGGTTAATGTCACACCTCCAAAGGGTACATTCTTGAAGCCAGGTTACCGTACTCGGGTCACCCTTTATCCAGTTCCCACAATCCACTGAAATCCAGTGTCAGTTAGTCTGAAGCATTGATGCATTTTCGTAACAAGATGTTGGCGAACTTTGGCATGTGAAATTTACATGGTAACAGACTAAAGACTAACTGAACATCGGTTAAATGGTCACATTGGTTGTTTAGTGAAGGGAATACAGTTCAAAGTGAATACCAGACGCTAAGTACACATTCCTTTGAGATAAATCTGATGTTTACTGACTCTTAAGCTTCAGTTAAATCAATGGTTTGTCACTGTTGTTCACTTTGGATGCCTGTTTTAATATATCTGAATATTTAAATAATAATAATAAAAAAAAAAAAAAAAAAAAAAAAATATATATATATATATATACATACATATATACATATATATATATATATATATATATATATATATATATATATATATATATATATATATATATGAAATAAATTATACATTTAAAATTATATATAACTAATATAATTAATTAAAATAATATAAATTAATAGGCTAATTAAATAAATGATTTCTTATTCATAAATTAAAAAAATAAAATATTTATAATTATAATAAAATATAAAAGTATTAGATTAATTATATACAATATTATAAATATATATATATATATATATATATATATATATATATATATATATATATATATATATATATATATATATATATGCAAACAATTATTGTACGATGCAAAGGAATAATGAGATTATTAACACATTATATATATACGATTACATATAAATTATAATTTATAAATTAATAATTAAATAAATTATTAATTATCAATAAAATGTATTTAAATAAATTATTAAATTATGAAATACAATATTTATATTGAATAAAATAGTAATAAGTAATTAGTCATTGAATAAATTATATATAATTATATAAATACAAATTATATATATTATTTATTTTAAATGAAAAATGTGTACATATATATATTTTATTTTTTTATTTAATATATATATATATATATATATATATGATTTATATTATCTGAATAAATAAATCTACAAAATATAATATAACCTATTTTTCATTTGTCATTTTTTATTTTATTAATATTATTTAAATATGATTTATAATATATTTATTTTTATATAATAAATCAAATAAAATGAATTAAATAATGATAAAATCAAATAATTAAATTGCCATTATATATTCCTTTAAAATTCTGATTGTAATAACAGTCATGATATCTGTACATAAATTGACACATTTTCAGCATGTTTCATTTTACTCAATGACAAATGTCCTCATCTGTGAGTCAGTCATCTGTGAGCAGCTTGACATGATCGCTCTCCTATTCTCCGCAGAGCACATCATTTGCCATCAAGAGATATTTGTTCATATTTCAAACCTAATCATTGCTGTTTTATTTACTTAATATTGGTTATTTCAGCATTTCAACTCTTCTGTTATGAATAGGCACGCGCACTAACCACTAATCCACACGTTCAGTCTAGGTTTGAGTTTCGTTCAAGGTCTCAACCCATGTTTCAGTTCAGATTTTGCACAGGCACCAGCTTTGACTGCACATGCGTCCGATGGTTCCTGTGGTGTATATCATGTGTCTGTGGAGTGGTCAACTCTAGTGCTCTTGCATGTGTTGGGTTTGAAAGGTTACACGTGATATGAGGTCTCTGAGTGTTTCTGAACAAACATGCCTAGACGGTTGGGCTTGATCTGTGCTGTGCTGCTCTTGCTAGATCTATGAAACATACGTCACTCTCGCAGTGTAAATATTTGACGCAGGCCGCTGTCGCCAATCACTTGTGCGCTCTTTGATGTCCCCGATCGATGTTCCCGTCCTGTGGGACGTCACACTATCACTCCTGTGATAAACCCTCCTCCAATCACCTCTTTCAAAACAATCACAAACAGTTCGGCCTAGTGAGATTCTACTGTTTTTTTGGGGATGCCAGATTTTGATTGACCCTTGTATAACTATATCAAGTATTGGCCGATATGTTTTTTTCAGGGTTCAGTGGTGATATGATAACTAGAGAGTGGAATGACTGATAGTATATGAGATTTATAAATGCACTGTTATAATATTATAACATTTACATAATAATAAGTTCTCTTGGGGAATAATAATAATAATAATAACTAGATAAAAAAAGTTCTCAGTTGGCTTGAGAAAGCCGGACCAGAAAGTTTGGTTTAAAAGCTTGAAGTTTGAAGATTAATAATAATAATATAACTAGACAGTGAAATGACCAGTAGTATATGAGATTTATAAATATGCTGGAATGAAATTAACCATTTAAATAATGATGATAATAATAATAATAATAATATAACTTGAGAGTGGAATGACTGATAGTTTATGAGATTTATAAATATGCTGAAATGAAAGTTACAATTTAAATAATAAAAAATATGATAATAATAATAAAAATTATTATTATTACTGTTATTATTATTTTATTAATATGGATAAAATGTTTGTAAAAAGTTTAGTGCGTGTTTACTCAAAATATTTGAAAAATAAAAACAAGTAATCAAATATTTGCAAACAAAAGTTGTGCATTCATAATTTCAAGACAGTACTGTAGTATTCAGTCCGTAATAAAGAGTGTTAGTGTCTACAGTTTGTGGTTTTCTCTTTTTCTTTTCGTAAATGTTGTTTAATTAATATTTATGACATAATAAACTGAATCAGGTATTTAATATACCCCTTAAATGTTTATTGACTTGAATGATTCTTCAACCGAAATGAAAGTTTTCGTTTAGCTGGAAATCGAAACCAAAAATAAAGTTTACTTAATAATCGATAAATGAATCAAATGTATTTAATAATCAACTCTTAAACAAAGACATTTACTTGTATATAAACATTTATATTGCATATAAGGCAATTGCATAAAAATTAATTATTTATATTTATATAACATTATTTACTATTATTATTACTTATTATATGTATTTATAATTGAATATATAATTGATAATTATAAGGCATTTTTCAGAGAGCTTCGGGTTCCTTGTGCCCATACCCGCTCCCTGTGATGTTTTCACATTCCCTCCTGCTCAGTTCATTCCCTGAAGAGCCGAGAACATTAGCTGGAACATCATTCCAAGAATCACATATTTTGGCTCAAGGAAATCTGTGTCTTGCTTATGAAGCTCCTGCTGGGACAGTGCAGTTTGGAGACCAACATCCGTCCAAACGCCCTTGACCCGTTCTCACCTCCTTCCTCTCCTCTCTTCCGGTTGTCGTTTTGCGCTTACGCACGGGCCGCTAACACTTAATCGAATATGACTCTGCAGAAAAGTGGGTCGTCGGCTGTTATTTTTTAACTGCGAAAGCTGTGAAAAGCCAAAGTGATGGATAGAGATCTCCTCGGCCGTCTCCTCGGGCTCCGGCTGCCCGACACACGCGCTTTTGCTGGAGTTCAGATAAGGCGACACTCATTAAAGGTTGCATAATGAAACGTTTACTGGAATCCGAGAGCTTCGGGCCAAAGTCTGGTGCCACTTGTTAGTCAGTGGAGCTCCTTCAGCGGAGCGTGAGCGAGACGGGGGGGTGGGGGGGTGGGGGGGTGGGTGGGGGGTTTGCTGGGCGTCTCTGCCCCTCTTGTGCACTAATGTGACCTGCCTTTCCCAATGCAGACCCAACAAGCTGACGTATAAGGGCCGGTGGACATGTCATTTCGTAGCACATTCTATTTCAGGCTTTAGTCTTGCAATAAACCTCTTTTAAAACCAATAAATCCAGCTTGAGGTATCGCTGTCCTTTCTGTCTACGCCCTGTTATGGTGAATGTATGAAATGCTGAATCACTATTCCTGGCATGCGAGTAGTGGTGTATATGCAAGCGCATATGTGTGTGAAGGTGTCGTGTATGAAGAAAGGAGTGTTTAGTTTGAAAGGCTTGTTTGGTTTACTTCAGACTCTTTAAAGCAGGGGAATCCAATCCTGCTCAAGATTTGGACACCCCTACTTTAAAGAGATAGTTCTTCAGAAATGTTTATTTTTGATGATTGTTCACTCGCCTTCCTCTTCCATTCTTTTGTGGAACAGAATAATTTGTTATTTTGAAGAACATCCTGGTCACTATCCTGGGAGCATGAGGCTTTCAAGCTCAAAAATGATTTAAAAAGCAGTGATTCCACATGACTCACAGATCAGTTTGTGTGTGGAAGAGATGGGATTCATTTTTCACTGAAGGTCTTGACTTTCTCCTTTTGGCGCGTTCTCATGAAAGTTTGTGAGACAATTAGTAACAACATCTGAATGGGCAACAAATAATTGGAGTTGGATTTTGAATTCAATTAATGCCGGGGACACATTTAACAACCAGCTGAAACATTCTAAGACTGACTGAACACACACTTACAGACTGTTTCCATACACTGCAATAGATTTTAAACACCAACTGTGAACACTGACTGCACGCGACTCGGCACGTATCAAATTACATTCATAAACGGCCTTACAGTCGTTAAGTGTGTCCCCAGCTTAAAGGGTAGCTCTCGCCAAAATGCAACCTAGGGTCTTTTTGTTAATCTACCCGAGGCAAACTTTCGTTTAAAAGCATAATTAGAATGGAAGTTTGACCATATTTTCACTTTTAAGTTTGACCATATTTTCATTTTCTGTCAAATTGCCTTTTGAATGGGAGTGAATGGGGCACTTCAGTGATAGCATAAAAATCGCTATTTTTAAAACACTAAGAAGGCTCGACACAACATGTAGTATCACCAGGGGCTCTACACATGAACTCGAGCATTGAGAACAGTGTTTGTGTACACAGTTTACTAAAAAGAAAGGTTTTGAACAACTCACTGTCGCTGTTGTTGTTTCCGGCCGCCGGCAGTTTGACAGTCAAAAATAGTCGATCTCCGAATGCAACGTAACAGGGACGAGAGTAAAGATGGAAAGCTCCTAAAGCTTAGTTCCATATAAATTCACGGATAATTTGTTGTTTTGTCGTTAGTGAAAATCAAAATTGACCTTGTATTTGAAAAAGGATGCTCATATAAGAAACAATACTAAAATTCAGAATCGGTTCATTTGCATTCGAAGATCGACTATTTTTGACTGTCAAACTGCCGGCGGACACAGCTACAGGGAGTTGTTCAAAATCTTTCTTTTTAGTAAACTCTGTGCACATAAACAATGTTCTCAATGCTGGAGTTCATGTGTAGAGCCCCTGGTGATACTTCGAGCAAAGTTTCATGTTGTGTCGAGCCTTCTTAGTGTTTTAAAAATAGCGATTTTTGATGCTATCATCCCATTCACAAGGCAATTTGACCGAAAACGAAAATACGGTCAAACTTAAAAGTGGTGTTTCCATCCTAATTATGCTTTTACACGAAAGTTTGCCTCGGGTAGATTAACAAAAAGACCCTAAGTTGCATTTTGGCGAGAGTTACCCTTTAAATGTTCAATGAATCAATTTATCTAGAAAAGCAGTTGGAATGATTTAGGACTCCGGAGTCAAACCGATACGTTTTCTCTTTCATTGGTCAACTCAGTGATCCAGTCACAACGGTTAACCGCTAACTGGAGAGGAAGATTTTCAGTGAATATCGACTTAAATGTTGGTATGTCACAAATCTATTGAATGGCTTTAGAATACATCTCACAAGTCATATATTACGGTCCTTTTTCATAGTTTTGGAGCCTGAAAGTCCCAGTCCCCGTTAACTTCCATTATATGGAAAAAGGCCAGGATATTCTTCAATATCACCTTTTGTGTAAGCTTACATATTTGATACAATGTGAGAGAATAAATGGAAATAAAAAGGGGTACTCCTGGAGGGCCAATGTTCCGCAGCGTTCTGCCCCAACACACTTGCCTGAAGTTCACGGCAATCCTAAAGACCTTTATTAACAGATTCAGGTGTGTTTATTTAGGATTTTAACTAATCTCTGCTGGATAGTGGCCCTCTAGGAGCAGGATTGAACACCCCTGCTTTAAGCTCATGAAAACAGAAATGACTTGGCTTGACATTTTATTTTCATGGAAGTTGAGATTGGTACCTGACTCTGTATTGCTTCAATGCTCTTGTTTACCTCTGTGACCTCAGAGAAGGCAAGAAGAACCAGAGACAAGAAGCGGAGATTTATGTTGCACCCTTCTCCAGACTAAACAGACCACTTACAGACAAAAGGGAATTAAACAAGAGCAATGTTTGATATTCTTCAAGTACCGTGAGATCCAAGGGACATGTTAGCTGGCAATGATAAAATGTTCTGCAGATTTCTGCTCTCCCGCAAGTGCTTGGTGGTCCGAAGAAATCAGACTCAAACTATTCATCGTCATTATAGAGTCTGTTCTCAAGAGCAACACAATTTCCAAATGGAAAGAAATTGTCAGAGCCTGAACTCTGACTCAAGTTTACTAACAGTTGTTCTTATTTCATTTATCAACAATGAACTTAGGCAAGGCAGTGTATTTTGAGCCGCGTTACATAGCAATCTGAGTTCCCTCACCTATGATGTAAGAGTGCACTGTGGTAAACCCTTCCAAGTAGGACAGTTCCGGCAAGTCCGCAGCCGACCTTTGAAACCATCTGCTGAATTTAAACTGGTTGACGAGGTGGAGGGGGAAGTATTTCGGGGCTCGACAGAGCCAACGGGGGTTAGCATGCCTCTCCCCACACCCTCCTGTGCCCATCTGCCTGTCCGGGCAGGGTGACAGGGTGGCGTAACTGCCCTCGCTGTGGGCAGAACAGGCTGATATCTCGGCAGACCGCTGACCGCAGCCCAGGGAAAGAACATCGCATCCTCGTGGTTCAGTTTAGCAAGGCTGGGGATTGCATGAGGAAACGGGCCGCAGAGCTGCATGTTGGCAGGATTGCTGTTTGGGTTGCAACATGCTCCCTCAACCCCATAACATATAAATACAAGGAGAAAGATGGGAAATGTTTGGACATACATGATGTCGGACAGTTTCGCCACTGATTATATGTTCCAGCGGTGATGTAGACGTTTGGAGCCTTGGGCTTATTATAAGGGGACTTCTGAAACAAAACTTTCCTAGTATGTGAAAAGCAATAAGTCAAATGAATACACAGTATTCATAAAACCATAACCGAAAAATACCCTGATGACCTACTGCTTCTGGTCAGATTTTGAAGTATGCATCCAAATGACACTATTTTCCCATGAATCCATGGGAGAGTCGTCATTATTCATTAATGGCGAGGAATGGCAATATATGTGATGCACTTATTAATATATAATATTATATCAGGCTATATTGTATTATTATCAGTAGGGATTTTTTAAGAAATTAATATTTTTGCTCAGCAAGGACAAATTAAATTGATCAAAAGTGACGGTAAAAAAATGAGTGCAGACTGGGTGAGTATAAGAGGCTTTTCTTTTTTATCCTCCCGGCCCCAAACTTTTTAATATTATATTATATTATAAGGGTGGGAATCTTTTGGTGACTCACGATTCTAGATTTTGAAACAAATTTCGATTTGATATTTGCATAGATTTGATTCGACTTTATTGTTTTGTGTTACTTTTCCTAATTGACTGCGGTAGATAGTTTAATAGGTCTTGAAGAAAAAAATCCCAAAGAATTAAATTAGAAATTTATTTAGTTTTTCTTCCCATTTTAGTCAACCCAGTATTATAAAACAAATGCCATTTCAGCTGACTGTAATCATTACACACATGACTGGCAGTCTTCTATAATAAAGCAAAGAAGGCAATTTTATTTTATTTTGATATTAAAAATAGGAACAAAGAAGCAGATTACAAACAATAGGACAAAAACAATAAAAAATTATACAAATTAAATAAACGTCATGTTTTTCAGGTACAGTAGCCTATGTTTATTTAACATGTAGTAAGAAATACTACAGAAATGTAATAATCAAATATAAAAATAAAACACTGTATAGTCTTCACTGTATGATTTAAATATAAATGTATTCATATTAAAGATACAAAAGTGATTCAGTCAAAAGCAGCGAGTGATTTGTTTTTAAATTAACATTAATGAAACCGATGGCAACCGTTTATGAGGCTGCTGTCCCTTTAAGAATGAATGTGCAGATCTAATATACTGTTACACATCTGATTTTCTCCTAACTGTTTACCTTCATGTAGGACATAACAGACTATGTTTACATGACTACTCCACACAATATGCTTTTTGACTTAATTGTGTGTGTATTTGTGCCTATCTATTATATTATTTTGCTATTATATTATATTATATTATATTATATTATATTATATTATATTATATTATATTATATTATATTATATTATATTATATTATATTATATAGGGATGCACAATATATCGGCCGATATCGGTTCATTTTTAATGTTATCGTTATCGGCCCAGTAAGAAAATTTGGCAGATATATTAAAGCTGTTAAATAATGTATTATTTCCTTCAGCTGAGACTCTTCAGATGCGCACTGATCAACATGATGGTTTTGAATTGCTTGAAATATGATTGAAATCACTTCAAAAAAGGAAAATACGGATATGTGCAACATGAGCAGCTCAAGTCTCTGTCATATCGGCTACATAAAACTATAACGAGAAAATCATAATTGTGTGTTTGGGACATGGCTTTTAATGGTGAGACTCTTGTTTTTGTATCAGGCTCTCAAAAATTATATAAAAATTTGGATTTTAGGTTTATCGGCCAATATATCGGTTATCGGCATTCAAATATAAAGAATCATCGGTTATCGGTATCGGCCAAAATGATCATATCGGTGCATCCTTAATATTATATTATATATCAATATGGACATTTCAGGGATAGGCCACCAAAAACATGGACGTCTTGTCACCCTCGGCTATTACCACACAAATAAATGTAGGCTTCTCCATTAGTATTTAGGTAGAAAATGACTTAAAGTTTGTAGCGGTTTTCCGCCTGCAGCGCTTTCTGCAATGTTCAACATGGTTGCGTGACTTCAATCACGCAATACTCACCTAGAGCTCCAAAAATCCAACTGAAGGAATTTGCACCAACTGGTTTGTTTTTCCTTCTCTTTGCAAGATTTAAGAGCCCATCAGATGGTGAGGGTAGACATACTGGACCATTTAAAACCAAATAGTCTTGGAGAGTGAGTCAGAGTGAGTCACGGAGCTGTTTGCTATGGCAGTAGGTGAGCACGGCACCAGCATAAGAAACTCATCTACTCCATCTTTACTGTAAATCAACACTCTCGTTAAAGGGCTCACGTCACGGGAAACGAGATTTTCTTTGTTCTTTTGAAATTAGAAGCTACACAGATCATTTTCATGTTCAAGCATCCTCCTTAGTTCACCTGGACCATTCATTGAAAATAAATAACAAGAAGGAATGATTCTTGAGCATCAAACCAGGATATTAAAATGATTTCTGAAGGATCATGTGACGCTGAAGACTGGAGTAATGATGCTGAAAACACAGCTTTGATCACAGGGATAAATTACATTATATTACAGTTATTTAAAATTGTAGTGATATTTCACAATTTTACTATTCTTACTGTTTTTGTGATCAAATAAATGCAGCCTTGGTGAGCAGAAGAGGCTTCTTTCAAAAACATAAAAAGATTATTGGTAACACTTTACAATAAGGTTCATTAGTTAACATTAGTTAATGTATTAACTAACAGGAACTAACAATGAGAAACACATTTGTTACAGTATTTATTAATCTTTTTTAATGTTAGTTAAATACAAATCCAGCTGTTCACTGTTTGTTCATGTTAGTTCACTAATGTTAACAAATACAACCTTTGATTTTAATAATGTAGTATTTGTATTAATGTAGTCTAATTAACGCTGAAGAAATATTGTTCATTCTTAGTTCATGTCAACTAAAGAAGTTAATGAACCTTATTGTAAAGTGGTACCAAATTATTACCAACTCCAAACTTTTGAACAGTATTGTAAGTGCACTTAAATTATACAAAAGCATAAAAACATGGAGCTTTTTAAAACAGAAAAACTCTGATGCTCTTTTCGAACTTCTATGTCGGCACTTTTACGTGAATTTAGGTCAGCGCAAGATTCTGGAA
This sequence comes from Vimba vimba, assembly GCA_022828995.1. Classification (NCBI taxonomy): domain Eukaryota; kingdom Metazoa; phylum Chordata; class Actinopteri; order Cypriniformes; family Leuciscidae; genus Vimba; species Vimba vimba. The sequence continues at coordinate 11,801,198 of CM040826.1, forward strand.
ATATAATTGCTGCATATAGGTGTGAATGATGAAAAGAAAATGGCTTTGCGTGCACTTTGCCGGCAGAAGTGATGTTTGTTTATTAAGCGGCTCTCATTCAGAAGCAGACTTGAGCCGTCACGTCACGTTTCCTGTGAGAAAGAAGAGCTTCATCTGCTGCTGACTGACAAATGAGGGAGTGAGAGCGATAGCGGAGACAGACGGGGCCACCCAGACTGATCACAGGGGCCACCACTCAACATGCTGCATTTCTCGGCTCTTTTCTGTGCGTGGAAGTGAAAGAGAGAGAGAAATATGTGTGCTCGATGCCAGTATTTGTGCGCGAGTATATCGTAGCCGTCACTTTTATGAGCCCGCCGGCTGCCGAGGCCCCAAACCGCAGGCATTACCCTCTCCACTGTTGTGCAACTCTTTGCCCTAAAGTGATTATACGTGGTGCCTGTCAGACTGGCCCCACTATTATGACACATAGACACACAGTGAGCGGCTTCAGCTCTCATGCCTTTCCACACACAATATTCAAACGCTGACCCACTTCCGTGCCGAAAAACTTATCGAGTGTTTCATCTTGATTCTGTTTGGAGATTGCCAGAGAATATGGATGTGTCGGCTTTTTATCTGCGTCAGGCGCACACTGAGGGATTTCCTTTAGCATCATTAGCATATCTAATATACTAACTCTTTCAGTTAGCAATATGAGCATCTTAGTTCTGTTTAACACATTTTACTATATTAAAATCCATTCAAATATCTAATCAGCCAATCACATGCCAGATACGCAGTGCATTTAGACATGTAGAGATGGTCAAAATGATCTGAAATTCTGTGGAAGGAAGGTGATATAAGGTGATGTTTGTCGGTGTCGGACGGGCTCGTCTGAGTGTTTCAGAAACTGCTGATCTACTGGCATAAACAACATGAAAGCATGGATTCATCCTGCCTTGTATCAACGGTTCAGGCTGTTGGTGAAATGGTGTGTGGGATATTTTCTTCACACACTTTGGGCCCCTTAGTTTAAACACCAGAGCCAACCTGAGTATTATTGCTGATCATGTCCATCCCTTTATGAACAGTGTATCATCTTCTGATGGCCTCTTCCAGCAGAATATCATGCCGTGTCAAATCAAACTGAAAACTCAAACTGGTTTCTTGAACCTGACAATGAGTTCACTAAACTCTCCCCAGACACCAGGGGCCGGTTGATCTCAATCCAGTATAGCACTTTTGGGATGTTGGGACTTTCTATTCATCAGACAATCCTGAAAAAAACAGTTTTGAACATTAATAATCAGAAATCTTTCTTGAGCATCAAGATTTCTGAAGGATCATGTGACACTGAAGACCGAGGGCGGCACAGAATGAGTCAACATCTGAATATTGTATGTGGAAATGTGTCAAGTATTTCATCTTGATTTTGTTTTAGACTGTGTGATTTCGTTTGACATCATTTAAATATATATTTTTTTTGAGTATCTGGTTTAAGATGGACCTGTGACTAAACTGTTTTCTCTGGCTCTTTTGAGCTGTGCGTGTGTGGCGGCTGTTTTTGTGATGGTGAATTCCTGTGTTGAGGCCGAGCCAGTTGGGCAGATTAAACGTGTGCCCACATGTGCTCTCCGTTTTGTTTCAATGAATCATTCATTTGGTGTTGGCCTGCCGACTCACTGAGGTCGATCACAACATACAGTAGTAGAGTGAAAACAAGTGGCGGGAGTTTTAAGCCTCTCCACTCGGGTTTGTTTTGTTTCTGCATGTTGTTGATGTTTTGGTGAGGAAGGTTTCCATGCGTCAGTCTCTTCCTGTCTCAGACGCCGGGGTTTCCGTGACTCATTCAAAACTTGGAGTGAAAAGCTGGATCGACCTCTCAGTGGAATGTGTGTCTGCAGATATTATATTCATATTATGGTGACTGTGATTTGCATTAAATGTTAGAATAAAAATGAACAGAATCCCCCCCCCCCCAAAAAAAAAGTTCAAGCTGCTTCGTTCTAATATTATAAATATTTATTTGCATATTAAAACAAGTCTGTGTAATGAAAAGTAATTAAAAGCATAAGAATATCTTCAAACTCTTATTAAATCTTAAATATTATACACACACACACACAAATATATATATATATATATATATATATATATATATATATATATATATATATATATATATACATAAATAACATGCATTTGAATTAGATATAGATATAGATATATATAATTTTGCATTACATTTTTATTTTTATGGTATGTCTATATTTTATATTATTATATTATTATATTATATCATTTTACATTACAAATATATTTTCAGATATTACAATGAAATTTAATAATTAAATAACATTGCTTTATAATATTGTAAACATTACAGACATAACTAAATTAAGACTTCTTAAATATGACACTTTATATGTTATATTTGTATAATAAGGATATTATCATTTATTATTTGTATTATTATTATTAAAATACATGTGTATTAAATATGAATAAATTATTAAACAAAAGAATAGAAAATACTTAATTAACTAGTAATATATATTAGATTATATAATTAATATGTAATTATTGTACTAATTATTCTGTAATTAATTATAATATTATAATGTCTTTAGTAATCACTTATCACTAAAGGTAGGCTATATTAAGTATAATTTCTATCAGTAGAGGACACTTCTACATCTGTGTTCACATTAGTCCTCCTCGACTCATCATCAGCGTGAATAAAGTGATGTCATCGCTGAAGGAGAGAGTGCTGGTTCCCCTGTTTCCTCTAAATCACCACCCAGGCCTTCCCTTCATCCTTCCCTTTCGCAGCCTCTTTCCTCTTCCACATTCCCGTCTCCCACACGGAACGGTCGGAATGTTTCAGCAGTCGCAGTGGAATCTGCATGATAGGGCTTTTTGGCTGACGCCTCGTGAAAAAGCCAAGAGGGATCGAATTCAACGTGCAATTAGATCTGGCCTCTGATCCGCACACGTCTTAACTTGATCTGAACCAGAACCGCTCACGCAGCTTATGTTACCACAAATCATGGCATTTAGACACTATTCTTCCTCTCACAAGTACTGAATGATCAGTCACATCAGAGACAGCTCGTAAACTTCATTGGATGAACCTCGCGATGACGGTGAACGTGATTTTACCAAGTACCGCATGTTCCTGGATCAACATCTTTATTGATCCTGGAACAACTTTCCAATCAGCCAATCAGATTTGAGGGACAAGTTTACAGTTTATGTCAAGTTTAGTCTTAGAACCAGGGTGAGGTGCTTCTACATCAGCGTTATTCACCTATCATTTCCCTCTGATTTTAGGGAAAAGTTATGGGTAGGGTTAGGTTTAGGGGTAGGGATAGGGTAAGGACTAATTTTTGGGACAGGAATGTTATTCCAGGATCATTCCAGGATCAACAAAATATGTCTTAATATGAAATATGAACATGTCTTGCTTGGCAAAATCACGGTGACCTCATGATGACATGACCGAAAGAGAAAATTACACATATTTTTGTTCCTTTACGATATTTTTCACAACAATTAAGCAAATTTTATATATTCATATATATATATAGATGCGAATAATTGCGATAAATTGATTTGACAGCACTAGTTTAGGCATATTTTAAATTAGTTGTTAGATTTATTTTAAGTTGACTTTCATTTAAGTATAATTTTTATGTACTTTTGTCATCTTTATTTGTTTCTATTTAGCTTTAATTTATTTTTATTTCAGTTTTTTTTTTTTATATATATATTTTATGTCAGTTAGTTGGCAAGGCAACATTTCTAATTTTCGACTAGGTTTTATAGGTTTTATATTTTTTCAAAAACAAAAATAATTTGTAATATTTTTAGTTAATAGTAACAACCCTGATTTAAATCTGCATGAATTAAAAGCTTCTATAATGTATAAATACTTCTAAAATTAAATATATAATTATTGATTTTTTTCCACATTATTTTAGTGGAAATGTACTTATTTGGTGTGAAAAAAAAATCTTAGGCTTAATTTTCTTTGAGCAAAATATCATTTCTTAATTCCTTCTTTAGATTTTGGACTGAAATACAGGTCAGTCATTTCTAAAGTCTGCGACATTTACTCTATATGCGTCAATACACGTAGTATTTCCCATAAACAAATAATGATGAACAAAGAATTGAACTTCCTAAATTTTCTTCCAAAATTAAAAAATGACCGAAGTGCGATAAACCCGCATCCTTGATTTGACCACTTCCTGTTGCTGAAAGTATGTGTTCTCCTCTCCTCAGTGAATATGCTTTCTATGCCCTCAATTCCCCTTTGGTGAATATTTCACATTCTTATACCATGACGTATTTCAAAACATACATACATGCGTCTACCTTTCAGTTTAAATGCCTCTCATGAGCTCTGACAGATCCACTCATACAGAAGACATCTGGTATGATTTCACAAAGCAGACGGACCTATTCAACACAAACCAAGCTCTTTTTTTCCCCTCTTACGCATATAGTGGCATGACAGACTTAAGCAATGGATTGTTAGTCATGCATTTGCGCAACAGCATTCATTCAGCTGTCTATTGTACAGTGCTGACTTGAAGAGTCAGCATTGTTGGCATATTTAATTGATAGTACCGACATAATTAAAAATGATGCATTTGTGAAACAGCAGCATTAGCCTCATATTTGATGCATGAGTTGAATATTAAATAATGCTCACATTTAGAAATGCGCTTTATGTAAAGCCTGCAGGCCAACCACTCACAGGTCAAACTTGCATGACCTCAAGTCATCATTAACTCGCGTTTAAAGTGAACGCGTGTCAGAGATCACCACTCTTGATACCATTAGCATTCTTCTCAGCCTTGCTCAGTATGCAGTTCCAGCGAGGATAGGCACTGCTGCCAAAACAACCCCAATTTTCATATTTGACAAATTAGTAAACAATTAACACTCCCACTCTATACTCTGTTTCTTACTAAAACCTTTCAGTCTAGAAAAAAAAAAAGAATAAATTAATTAAATGACCAATTATTTTGCATACTAGCCTACTGCTTGTAATATTTCTACCCATAAGGTTTTCGTTCATCTTCGAAACACATATGAAGATAATATTTTTAATATTTTATTTCTGTTCCTCCATTGCAAAAGCCCTTTAATCCAAAACTCTTGATGCCTCAGAAATCCATAAGATAGTAAGAGTAGTATGCTATTCCAAATTCAGTCAACGAGTCAAGAATAATTTTTTTTATTTAAATCAACGTGATATTATTTTCGATTCATTCGTTTTAAAGGACAGTCAAGTGGTCCGCATAAGCTAAACATGCTTAGAACTCCCGCTCTAAACTAAAGCTGTGTCCCAAATAACTCACTATACACTAGTATGTACTCAACCGTGTAGTCTATGAATTTTATACAGTTGGAGTCTGATAGCTCCTTCATCTCTGCTTCGCAAAAAGTGTAGGGATGCAACAAACAATTATTTTAATGATGCACAATATATCAGCCACCATATCGGTATCGGCCGATATATGGTCATTTTTAATGTTATCGTTATCGGCCCAATAAGAAAATTTGGCTGATAAATAATGGCTGGTAAATATTTCCTTCAGCTGAGACACTTCAGATGCACACTGTTCACCATGATGGTTTTGAATTGCTTGGAATATGATTGAAATCACTTCAAAAAGGAAAATGTCCCATAGGCTACATAAAATATGAATGAGAAAATGCTTTGGAAATGGCTTTTAATGGAGAGACTTTTGTTTTTGTTATCAAAAAAAAAAAAAAAAAAATGGATTTAGATTTATCGGCCTATACATCGGTTATCGGCTTTCAAATATAAAGAATTATCGGTTATCGGTATCGACCAATATTTTCATATCGGTGCATCCCTGAATTATTTTGATAATTGATTAATTATTGATGTCTTTCTGCGGTTGAAACACTGATTGAGTAATTAAATGAGACAGGATACATTTAAGTAAGTTGAACAGTATCTATCAACATACCTTCTGATGTTCATTCATGTTTATTTCGTGCTGAAACTAGTAGTAAAGGGGAATAAAAGGTTCTTCCTCTTCAAACGTGTCGCTTAAACTGAGGCGCTATCCGTCACGCAACATTAAAAACAGCCACAAAACCACAATCATTGTTTGAATTTCATAGTAAAATTGACAGAATTTAAAAGCTGAGACTTTGTTTTATATTTAAAAGTAACCTGCTCTGTCTGGTCTGTCGGTGTATTGTCTTTTTTTGTATTTTACATTTTTTATTGATATTACTGCAGCGCCCCACTGGTCAAACCACGTTATTGCAGGCTCTTAAAATAGGTAATATGAGATCAAAAGCCTATTCGACAACACAAATATTTGTCAACTATTTTTTATTGTCGATAATGTCGACTGATCATTTCAGCCCTAGTTGAGTGCTTGAAGTGACCAACATTCCTCACTTCTTGGTGTTTGAAGTGCACTTTCTCTCTTTGGAATCCATAGTGTGAACACACTCCTCACACTATTTATACTTCAAAACGACATAAAATAGTGCACAAGTACGCAAATTGGTACGCACCTTATTTCTTACTAAAACCTTTCAGTAAAGCCACCCACGGTTCAAGGTTGCGTGACAGTTAGCGTCTACGGTGCTCAAATGAGGTCTCTTGCGGCCTGGCTGCAATAACACCCTAGAGGCAGACATCTGTCTGGCTATACTTGTCTACTGTACCGTAGCCTAGCTGTCGCTAACACTCGGACCCACCTATGAAACCCCACCTCACCACAAAGACATGGAATAGTGTGTCGGAACCACACAGAGTCTTTATCCAAGCACAGAAAAGGACACTTTCTCTCGAGCACACTCTAAAATATCTCCTTCCCTGATGGCCACAAACGTGGCTCTGTCCGTGCACAGCGCCATTCTGTACAAACGTTGGCTATACGTATACTAGTGCGATACATGCAGCCCAGAGGATGCAATTAAACATCATCTTAAGTCACTTAAGTAGTTTTAATGTTTGTTAATTGTGTACTTTGGGTGTAGAAGCAGTATACGTGGCAGTGGAGGTACTTATAGTATGGTTTAGTTACAAGTAGGGGAGATGTAATAAATGTGGTGTGAACCAAAAGGTTCAAACCATGCAGGAAGGAATCCTAAACTATTGTCATGGTCATATGAAATATTAGTATACTGCATACTGCACAATATAGACTGTACACTGTCTATTGTTCTTGGTTCAATGAAATAGTTAATTTTTTGTCTAATAATATATTAAAAAATAGATTAAAGTGCCCCTAATATATATATATATATATATATATATATATATATATATATATATATATATATATATATATATATATATATATATATATATATATATATATATAACAAAATGACCTATTGTTTAGCTAGATAAGACGCTTATTCCTCGGCTGGGATCATGTAGAGCCCATTTGAAGCTCCATTGAAACTGAAATTTGGACCCCCATTGAAGTCCACTATATGCGGAAAAATCCTGGAATGGTTTCTTTAAAAACCTTCATTTCTTTTCGACTGAAGAAAGAAAGACATCTTGGATGACATGGGGGTGAGTAAATTATCAGGACATTTTATTTTTGAAGTGAACTACTTTTTTGATAGGCTTTTATTTTGATAGCTCGATCTTACTTGCTTGGCACGTAAGAACAAACCTCATTGGTTCTTGCAGAAGCTCAAATGTGCTTGCGTGATGCGAGAGCAAACTTGATTGGTGACAGAATTTTTATATTTGTGTGAATAACCCTTTAAGATAGTACAGTATGTTAGTATGCTGGATAGTAAGAGTGGTATGCTATTCCAAGTTCAGTCAATAGGTCAAGAAAAAATCATTCAGAAACCGTGTGATATTACTTTCAATTGATTCATTTCTATAGTAGGTCAAGTGGGCCGCACTGCATTGTGGGTACAGTATTTCTTCCAGTGTGCTCTGTTGCATATGGGTATTCAATGTAAATACCATATTCAAAATGCATACTGCAGAAATTAGAAGTATGGAAGCATTTTGTTTAGACACTAATAATAAGCTTTGCTTTGGATGAAGCATCAGAAATTAGTCGCAAGTAGTCATGGATCAACAAGCAGTGACTTTGTTGTAGATTTAAGGTCGATTCTCCCCTTATATTTTGTATTCGCTTAGTCTTTCCATTCAAAAATTTGCAACAAAACTTATCTCATATCAGAAAATACAAGTTGGCGCAGGGCCTTGAGTGCAGAATCACTACAGCAAACCACCATTAAAAGGTCACGTTGATGCACTTCCTGCCAATGAGAGCATCCGCAACCTGCAAAATGTGTGAGAAAAGAAGTGTGAGAAGTGCTATATCTATTTCCTTCTGAGGCCGCCCACCTTGGCCCTGGCAGCTCTCTCGGTTTGATTCATCAACTGTTTTTGATGACGCCAACCTGATTCGCAGGGCAGCCTACCTCACTTGACACCCCATGGCCAAACCGCACTTTTCCACCAGTGAACTGCAAACATAAAGAAATATATAGAATTTCATAAAGAGGCTGTGTTGTTTGCGCTGCTAAGAAAGGTCACTTGGATTAGCGATGGAATCTTCTCCATTGACGTTAAGGAGAGTCCTTTGAGACCAAAACAGTGCCTGTATTTATAACGTTAGCGTGTTTTCTGTTGGAACAGCTGTACAAATGCTCAAAGGAAATGACTTTCAGATTGAGGCTCTTAAAATATGGTGTGCACTACAATCATGGAAGTTCATTGTTAGCAATGCTGTTTTTATCTCAGCGTATGCCTTCTGAAATCATAGTCGTTTGTTGGACTTGCTCTGTCCTTTTTTTCCTCCCTTTCTCCCACCTTTTCTGCTATCGGACGCCTGTGTTTTGATAAGGAAGCGTTAGCTCTCGAACCTGTCCTTTTCGGGGCAGCGTGTGCTACTTGCCCTTGTGAGGTGGACTGTGGCTCCAGTGTTTTTGCGCGGAATGGTGATATTAGCTGGATTCGTATCAGTGCTAGCCAGTACTTCCTGCTCTAATACAATGGAGAGGAAGTCAACTAATAGTGCTGCACTCGACGACTGCTATGCTCTTTGAAACCCTGTGTTAACCTTTCCGCCATCCATTTGTATGCCACAACAGGGCCATCGGGGGCATAACATACACACGTTGACACTCACATGCATTCAGTAATGCACATTATGACATATCACTTGTCATGAAAGTGTATTTGATTTTAAGTGGCCTTTTATTTCAGTAATATTATCTGCAAGTAGTTTATAAAAATGTACTTTTATGCTTTAAAGGACATTAAAAGTGCACATTCAATACAATCTCAGAAAGGGTGTTAGCATGGTGTGCTTACTGTAGCTAAATGTCTGTGGTTTTCAAAGTTCACTAGTTGTCCATCAACTTGTCCATTTTGAAAATATGTGGTTTTACACATCATTAGAACCAATCTTTCCTTGTTCCAACCCGATAAATAGTTCAGATATCTGTAAGACTCGACCTTGAGTAGCTATTATGTCTTTGCAGGCTAATATCAATCAGGCTAATAGAAAGCTAAACTGTAAAACCTGGAGCATGAACATGATTTATGCACAAACAAATCAGTTGCTAGTTTGCATGATACTAGCCTAAGACTGCCTTAGGAAACCACTGTGGTGTATCCTAGTGGGATTTTGCTCTCAAATACTGAAGAAGTGCTCTCTGGCAAGCGATAAACTGCTTGGCTAATGCTCAGCTATGCTAGCTGACAGATATTGTCTGGGATGTGTGTACCCAGAATCTTTTTTGCAGATGTTATGAAAGAAAATTGCCAGCAACCCTTCAGCCATGGCAGACTGCCTCATCTTTTCACACAACGTATCAAAGCTCTCTGCCTTCAACAACAAGTGATGTTAATGCGCAAGAACACATTATCAAGCACCCAGTGGCGAGAATAGTGTAAATGTACTTGTGTTTTTTTATCACACACACACACACACACACACACACACACACACACACACACACACACACACACACACACACACACACACACACACACACACAAATTTACTGTATACATGCAGTATATACGATACTGGTAATAAGAATTTTCCAACCATTAACACATGCGTTCTATACAGTATGTGTGTTGTATGAATGAAATCCAAACTACATTGGTAATGTAGTCGTCACGTGACCCACAGCCCCACTTGCCTCACTTCACTGCCAGTCACAACTCCTCTCCCGTGGCCTTGTGGGATAGTAAACTGTCTATCAGGACAGGTGTGCTCTTCGTAAATCAGTGAAAGTCCCTGTTCTTTTCGCCTACTGTTTTCTGACCATTACGAACACTTTGCCTACTAGCCTATATAGTAGGGAATTAAGTAGGCATATTTTGATGCATGGATTGTGTGATCCGCAACATCACATTTCTAATATGTTCATTTTGGAGTTTTATTAGGGAAAATTTTCCACAGATATTTTGCCATATAAAGTGCATTCAAAATCACGTACTTAGTAGGTACTACATTAGATAAAGAACTTCCCTCACAACCGTTGTTGTAATGCGTGTAGTATAAATGCTATTCATATACTATGCCTTGCCTTGACTATACTACCATGTTGGCATTGTCATGTTATCTACGACATCAGTGGCGTCGCTTCTCTACCAACTTATGGCTTTATGGGATGGAAGAGTGTCCATCGGATGCACACTCAAAAATCTCGACAAAAGTAGTAAATCATCCGCCTCATTCTGTGTCATGAAGGATTCGGACATACTCTACTCAACGCGTAGGCCTACTTCTTTTGATATTCTTTATAGTATGGAAGGACATGGTTTCGGATGCAGGGATAGAATTCTAAAGGGATAGAAACTGTAGGTGTCCTTAATAAACTCCTGATGGCAAATTTTTATCACTGAGGTAAAAGTTGAGAAGATGACTTTGATTTGAATCGCTCACACCATTCACATCAGCAAGAGTCCGATTGTCATACATTTGTAATTCCCAAAAAGCTGCCACCAATTTACTCTGCTCTGCATGTTAATTTTACATCAGAATGGCGGTAATGTAAGTGGAAAGAGTGGTATTTCAAGGATACCAGTAAAAATTAGGTTTCTTCCAGGAAAAATGGAGAGGAGCTTTGAGAAAATTGGATTGAGGAGTTTGGACACTGGGAGCTCTGTTTAGCAGGTTTCTCCTCACCCAAAATTTAATTAGGAGGAGCTGACGTCATCGCGTGACACAGGTTTTCTTTTGTGACAGCACGAGTATGTGATCAACTGGCTCATGAGCCGATGGCGTGTCAGAGTGGCGTGTTTGAGAGAATAAAGGGGATGAAAGGACAAAGGAGAAAATTCAGAAAAGAGAATCCAATCATGCATAGATGGTTACTGTAAAATAAAAATCGCATTAAAATCATTGCGATGTTGTCAGACAAATTATTGCGAATAAATTTTGAATATTTTACATATCGCCCCAAATTTCACATTTATTTTGGGTTTAGCAGTCATCATTCAAAATTAAGGAATGTGGATTTTTCCATACTTATACAGATTTCCAGATTTGTGTGGCACTGTATTCTTTTACACCCTTTCAGCTCATGATCCGATGTTTTCAGTTGCTGCATCCCAATTTGCATATCCGTCCTAAATAGTATACGAAATTAGAATTAGTGTGTCCCAAATCGTAGTGTTGAAATGAGTATTCCAAATATACCCGGATGGTCTACTTTTTCCGGTTAGAATCCGAAGTCCAGATCCATGCACACTCTTAACGGCTAATATTTCCCACAATGCATTGCGCGTTGGACGAGAATTCGTGTGTTAAAAAAAACTACAAACATGGCGGATTCTGACGGTTAAGTAGAGAGGTTTAGATAAAGGGGTTTAATAATCAGTATCTAACCTGACGAAATTATATTTATTACACTTTATCCACTTTAAATTTAATCTATAACAACATTGTGAACTTCTGTAATTATACGGTTGGTCATCAACTTTTAAATGCATCATAACGCGAACACATGAGGAGAGTTCATTGTATGAAAGACCCACGACTGGCAGATCATCGTGCTACTACATTTCTCTCTGAAACGGTAGGAAATTAAATGAAATTGAATGTGAAGGATTTTAACTGTGACAAGATGATTGACAGGGTGCATGTGATGAAAACAGTAAAAATAAAACATTATAATAATAAAAAATAATAATATTATTTAATTTGATTATTTTATAATATATTATTAAAATGACAATTACAGTTGTATTATTTAAATTGTGATATATTTCTTTAGTGACTTGTTTATTATAGTTTAAAAAAATAAAATTGTTATTTTGACTAATAGTCATGTTAATTGACAAAAAGAGCAGTACTTTATCACATGCCTGAAATTTGTCTTGGAAATATTCTTTCAGTATAGTTTAACAGTCAATTCTGCCCAAACCACAAAACCAAGCTGGTTAATTTTTACGCCACTTTCTTCAAAGGTCCACCTTCTGTTCAGGGATTTCCTCTTGAACTGTCACATTTCCTCAGTTGCCTTTCCTTGGCAACACATAGCGGTTGCCGGGTACGTGAGGATTGTAATGACGACTGTCATTTCCGACCTCTGCGGATGATTTTTAATGAAAGCAGGTATGTAAATACAACAGGACGCCAGGCGCGTCATATTTCCCCATCCGCCTCTCCCTCGCAAGCCGTTTAAGAGCTCCTTTATTGACTTTTAAAAGTAGGCCAGCGCGTATTACCGTGATTGTGCCCTGTTGGCTAAGATAGCTTATCAAAGTGCAAACACAGGAAATCAACACAAGCTCGAGGAGACACAACTGTCTCCTGTACACTCGAATAGACATTAAGATTTTCTTCTGTCGCAGCTCGGGATTGGCTAATTCACTAGGCCAAAGTGTGGCGGCAACTAGTGTGGTGAATATAGTTAGTTTCACCATGCCTTGAAGGCCGACCGATTCAGGGATAGTTTGCAAAAGCACACTAAATGAGATTAGGCCAACCTGGAGGAAATGGGACGCTAAATCGGTTCTCTTACACCAGCATGATCCGGGGTTATGGAGCGTGATCTTTATTTGGGAGGAAAAGGAGCCCACACTGAAGTCTCGTGTTCAGCTATTGACTGGCTGTATTGAGTTCAGCTGGAGTCCAATATTTCATTTCCCCGGAGTGGAATCCGAAACAGAGAGACAGACTAGAGGCCTGGCGAGACCTCAGCTGGAGCTGGTTCTGATTTGGGAAACATTCTGATCCCGTGAGTCAGGCGGCCCCACAGACACACATTCAGGCCAGAGTCAGTCACGAAGGCCTTGGCAACTATCACTCCAAGCGGGTTTAGTGTCCTATTCTAAAAAGGCTTTGAACATTTCACCCCCTTTCTGAAAAACACCAGCTATCTTTAGAGGAATACTCCGGGTTATTTACAGCTCAAACCAAAAAGGACGATTTAGTCCTTTACTATACGTTTTTACTGCAGTATTAATAAAAGTGCATTTTTGCGTTTGAACTCTCAAACCCATTTGTCTGCTAAATTTACGTTGAAAGTGCATTACTTTAAACAAGGGCTGCGTCTCAATCTTTATCCTTCCAAATTGGACAAAAACCTTTGCAGTCTAGTATGTGGAATCTGTATCGCCATCGTCACAAATGAAATCACAACATCTAATGAATCCACAATAATTCCAACGATAAATCCCTATCTCGATTTTGTTTGGTTAATCGTGCCATATACCGAGGAAGTTGGTGATATGCAGCCCAATTGCTGAAGACTTGATTAAAAAAGTGGATTTTAATAAAAAAAAAAGAAAAATCTTCAGCTTCAGCATGCCACTTATGCAATGTACAGGAAGTGCGTAACAGGAAGTGGCGAGCACAGTATGTCTGCATACTGCAAATCGAATAGAAGATTGTTTCCTTGTAACCGCTGAACTTCTGACTCTCATACTGACCTGACTTGGCTTGTTAGAAACATTTGCCCCTGTGTGTCTGTGTGTGAGGAGAGAGATTTGGTAGTGTGTATTTCTGCTCATCTGAATCTCTCTGTGTGTGTGTGTATGAGAGTTTGTGTGTTCACTTTAATGTGGCAATAAATCAATGTGTCGTTCTCTGCTGAGTACGGAGATATACTCGTGTGGGCGTCTTATCTGTCCCTGTCTCTTTATAATCTCCCAGTGCGACTGTATACTGGCGCTGTTCAAAGACAAAACCCGCACCCCGTTTGAACCAGTAATAGGAACCATTGGCTTTGGGCACTTTGCAGGTTCGAATGGGGAGAGCTGAATAAAAAAGCCAAACAGCTGAATGATCATTTTAAAATGGACAGAACTTGGCACGGATATTGTTTTTTCGAGTTTCCAGACTTGTTGCCAACTCAGGGAATTCCCTGATGTGCGGCCTGATGGAATGCGGTTGCATAAGAAGCAGAACTGTCAATCCATTAAACATGTTAATCAAGTTAATTACACAGTATGGCGATTAATTAATCAATTGAATTGCAATTAATCACATATATCAATATTTGCTGTGAAGAGTCCCCAAATATACACTACCGTTCAAATGTTTAGGGTCTGTAATTTTTTTTGCATTTTATGCTCTCAAAGGCTGTGAATAAAATACAGTGATGTTGTGAAATATTATTACAATTTAAAATAACTGTTTTCTATGTGAATATATGTTAAAATGTAATTTATTTCCGTGATGGTAAAGCTATATTTTCAGCATCATTCCTCCAGTCTTCAGTGTCACATGATCCTTCAGCAATCATTATAATATGATGATTTGATGCTCAAGAAGATTATTATCAATTTTAAAATGTTTTTGCTGCTTAATGTTTTTGTGGAAACCGTGATGCTTTTTTTTTTCAGTATTCTTTGATGAATAGAAAGTTCAAAAGAACAGCATTTATTTAAAATTAATAATATAATATAATATAATATAATATAATATAATATAATATAATATAATATAATATAATATAATATAATATAATATAATATAATATAATATAATAGTTTTAATGAAGGGAAATAAGTACAATTTCATTTGTATCTCTCAAAGTAAATCTACCTTGACTAAGTGTTATTACATCCATGAAGGATGGATGTTAAATGTTTTTACTAGACTTTATTACTAATGAGCACCGTGTTATGCGGACTCAAGAAGCAAGCATTTACATCTTGACGAAAACAGTCATCAAATAGTGTCATGTCTGGTTGGGGGATAAGAAAAACAACAACTGAATATGAAAGTTTGTCTGACATCAAGTGCAACACCACCACCACAAAGTCACAGTATTTGTGAAAGCATAACTCATCATGTTAGCATATTAGCGGTCACAGGAGACATGACACCTCCTGAGAAGCATGAGCCAATTTTATGTGAAGACTGTAATTTGAGTTTAAGTCAAATGAGATTACCTTCTATTTGTAAAGTATTTAATTTGTTTGATTATACAAAATTATGCATTACCGAATGGTTAAATAACATACACAACATTTTTTTTTCCATGAAATTCCCCACAAAAGTACCTTTACATATTGTGATGTAACTCATGCTGATACTGTCTTTTAAAGAGGACCTAATATGCTTTTTTTAACATTTTCAACTTCCTTTAGTGTGTAATGTTGCTTTTTGAGCATGGAAAATGTCTGCAAAGTTACAAAGCACAAAGTCACTCCAGAGGGAGTTATTCTCTATATCAGTAAGCCCTGATTGTGAACTCCCTGAAACGCCTCCATTGTAGTCTTGAGTTCTCTTCCGGGAACGAACACATCACGGCATTCCTCATTTAAAGGGAGAGTCCACCCAAAAATGAAAATTATATCATGATTTACTCATCCTCAAGCCATCCAAAGATGTATATCTTATTTCAGATGAACACAATCTGAAAAAAGTGCATCCATCCATCAAATAAGTAATCCACATGGCTTCAGGGGGTTAATAAAGGCCTTCTGAAGCAAAGCAATGCATATTTGTAAGAAATATAAGCTATATTATTAGCTATAGCTTCCGGCAGACGGCCGGAATGTATTATATATTATATTATATGTATAATATAATATAATATTAAATAATATAATATAATATACAAGTGCATCACATATGTTGCGATTTATCGCCATTAATAAATAATGACGACTCTCCCAAGGCTTCAAAATATTGCCCCCCCATTCCCTCCCATTATAAAGCTTGGAAGAGCAAGGACATTTTTTAATATAACTCTGATTGTGTTCGTCTGAAAGAAGAATGTCATATACACCTAGGATGGCTTGAGGGTGAGTAAATCATAGGATCATTTACATTTTTGGGTGAACTATCCCTTTAAATATTGACATACGCAAAAAAGGGGCGGGGTCTGGTTGGGTTGTGTTCAGGGTTTGACATTAACTTTTTTGCTCACCAGCCACTGTAGCTAGTGGTTTTCCAAACTCAGCATTTTTACTAGCCACAATTCGCACTTGGCGGGTGTTAATGTCAAGCCCTGGTTAGTAATGTTAGTAGTGTCTTGAAACTTGTGGTTATGGTAAGGGGCGTGACATTTCCCAAACAGGATCGAAGCAGTCGACTAATCACAACACAGTGATCCAGCCGACCAATCAGAGCACATTGTGCATCTCGGAAGGAGGGGTTCATAGAGAATGGAACTAAACAGTACGATGCATCGCTGAAGAAATCAACTAGCCAGTCTAGCTAATCAACTAGCCAGTCACGACTGTTTTCCCAAAACCGCATTGTCGCAAATTTGTCGTTCAACCACGTTGGTTAATGATGTCACACAGGTGGTGGAGTAATAACTTCTTTTCATGAATCCGCTTGAGATCGAATTAACGCTAGATGTTTTGCTATAAATTACGGACATGGCATCTGAGGACTAATTCTCAATTTTCTCAGTTATTTTGCTTTATTTCCCTTGTTCAATCATAGTCTCGTTCTTACGTACTAGAGCACGTTCGCACATGTGCACTCTTCAAAAACAGTTCTTTAAATCTCTTGACAAACTAAAAGACGTAAATTAAATTTGTATATATTCTAAATGAAAGATACAGATTGTACTGAATGTCTGCTTGCTTATTTTGCTCAAGAAAAGGATTTATTAAGTCCACGTCATGCAAACAAGAAACTCTGCTTCTAACCACAGGTCGAGAGCTGTCCTTCCAACCACACAACTTTGCGATGCTGTTTGCGAATGTTTGTTGGAACTATGGTTTCAGGAAACACCGACTCGCTGAATTGCGCTGAGAACGACAGAACAAGAGAGGTGCTGCAACAATGTCGAATATGTGAAAAATATCCAACCATGAAAACCTATTCTAGTAGAGCCCAAAAACAAAATCAAGGCTTTGTAAAGGGGCTTAATAGGTCCGCTTTAAGATTGTGGTCATAACACTGAACTTCCAGCTTATTTCTAGGGCTAACCTTTGGATTAGTTTCCACCTGACTGCTTCAGTTCTGAGGCTTGGGTTATACTTAGTATGTGTGAGACCTGCTGAGCTAGTGATGAGCTAATGACAGGTCTGGGCGCTCTCTCTGTCTCCTGCTAACCACACTCACACATTCTTGACGTCTGTCAGCAGAAAGCAGCGCTGTCTACACCAGACATGACCCAACACGAGGCCAAGGCTCAAAACGAATGCATAATTAGACCCTCGTATTTTTCTGGACTTTGCGTTTTGAAGACTTGAACGTTGTGAGGTGCATAACTGCATTCGCTGTGGCCTCTGCTTTTCTCCTGCTCATGCGTCACAACATTCGCTCCCACACGGCTGCAAGAAACTGCTTTGAAGTTCTGTAGGAACTAGATCATCTCAGCACGCTTCATGCTCTTTTTCAGTCTTTTCTGACGTCTGATTATCATATGCAGGCTGGAGATTGTCTCTATGTCTTTCACCCAGAAGAAAAGTTCCCTCATGTGGCTACGTCTGAGTCACACCAGCCTTCTCTCCGCCAACCTTTCCTGGGGATTTTTACATTTTAGAGCGCAGAGGACAATTTTAGTGACATTTTAATTCTGCTTAAGAAGTTGTTCCTTGCTTCTCCAGGCCTACAGGTTCTGTCATCACATTCAAATCAGGCTGCAAACTCACAAATCAGCTAAAACATGATTTATGCTGCTGTAATGCTGAGTCGCCAACTTTAGAAAGTTGCTCCGTCATGAAAATCATTTTCTTGAACCGGTGCTAAACAAATTCAACAAATTTATTTAGATAACTTCTTAGATTTTGTTTAGATTGTTATTTAGTTTTAATATTAATATATATTTTTTTTACACTTTTCAATTAAAAGTTACGGTAAAACGGAAAGGAAAGTTCACACTACACTTCCCGTTCCATTGACGTCCATTCATAGACCTGAAACAATAAGCTCATGCGAAGAAGTTCCAAATTTCAAGTTTGGTGAACTCTGGCTTGCGAATTTGTATTACATGAAGTCATGTGACCATTATGGCATTGCTTCTTAGCTGAATTAAAAGAATACAAACTGATATTGTGCAGATCCCAATTTCTGATTAAAAGCTGGTTTTGGATTCCCAATGCTGATGCCTTCAGTAAATCTTGGATGCTTAGAGATGGAATGAGAGGGGGAAGGAGGGGTTGCAGTCGCAGAACAGTGTGGCCTTTCAGGCTCCTTGGAGGAAGGGATTGAAGTAAGGAGGGAGAGAAATAGAAATGGAACTCTGTGTCCTTGGCTTGTGGACTGGCCCGAACACATGACCTCCATCTGCCTGTGCAGCTTACAGTGACACACACTCAAACACACACACACACACGCACGCACTAATGTATGTTAGTGTGTCACGAAATTACTCACATGTTCATGTACAACCAAATATGACCGCTTAAGCCAGAAATATACTCTTCGCCATTATGCAGACACGAATGCTTGGCCAGCGTATTGCAAGTGCGCGCACTTTGGCAGAAGCCAACCTCAATACTCGATAGAGTTACCTTGAAATATCTGCACTATTGAACTGGATGGGTTCTCTATTATTTTGTTGTGTTGCATTTTTTTTAATTAAATTCAACGATTAATTTTTTTCAGTGTGAGAATGGTGTGCGTACTTGCACTGCGTTATAAATTATGAACACATTTCCAAATGTAATGACCTGAAGCATTTGAGTTCACGTACTTAGGTAGAGTATGCATATTTAAGAAATATCCCAGGTTATTTTCACCCTAATGTTTATGTATTATGCTAATCATTAGCATGCTACTCATGAGGTACTTAAAACATTAGGCTACAAATAACTGTTCTCTGTAAGATTTGTACTTATCAGGTCGTAGGGCTTGAATGGCTGTGATTTATAGAGACATTTTAAGGCATATTTAAGGTCTAGATGTCCATTATTTAAGGGGGCAATGGAGAGGGCAGTAGTTGAGCTCTTGGGTTTGTATCTGTGGTCTGTAGCGCTTTGTTTATTCTCTCGGGAGTGAGAATGACTGTGGCTGGAGCTGGTGCCAAACAGAAGTCTGCCAGAGGAGGAGTGCAGTAGACCAGGGCAGACCTCCCTCTCTCTCTCTCTCTCTCTCTCTCTCTCTCTCTCTCTCTCTCTCTCTCTCTCTCTCTCTCTCTCTCTCTCTCTCTCTCTCTCTCTCTCTCTCTCTCTCTCTCTCTGGCATTCCAGTCCGCTCTGCACACACTCACATGCTCAAATACACAACCACTGCTTCCTGAAAGACAGGAAGTGAGGCCGGCTTCCTGTGACAGTCCTCTTTCATGTGGTCACTTCCTGGTGTTTGGCTCTCGCTGTTGACTTTCTTCATTGTTCCTGCAGCAGGGGCTTCAAATTGTGTGTATGTGAAATTAGTACTTTGAATATGTAATAGCAGTACATTCAAGGGTGTGATGACATGTTTGTCAGGGTTCCCACGGTGAAGGACACCTAGGAAATATCAAGGAGTTTGACATTTTCGTTTTTTTTAAGGCTTTTGCAGGCATAATCTAATAATCTAACTAATAAAATAATCAAAAGTCAAGAGAAAGACATGGGAATTGTTATGCTTAGTTTTGCATGAAATTGTCATGAAATCATCAACACAACGTATCTAAAATAATTTTGAAAAGTTATTTTTCAGTATGTACAAATGACTAGAAATGTCATGGGAATGTGAATGATCAAAAGGTTTGAGAACCCTAGTTTGATCATTTATTCACTTCCAAAAACTGAGCATTTTTGAAATAATTTTGTGAAAGCATTTTTGAAAGGTTTTTCCCCAACCTAAAAAAAATATTTTAAAAATGTAATGCATAATTGTAACTGAATTTGACAGACAGTGATCATTCAGCATTTTTGTTGTATGAGCAATAAAAAAAAAAAAAAAAAAAAAAAATGGAAGCTGCATTGAAAATAATACATATAAATTCTTCTTAGAAAAAGGAATATGAAAATTAAACATTAAGATAAAATGAATAATTATTTTCTTTCATTCATTGATGTGCTCCATGTAGATGAAAACCTGAATTTCAAATTACATTTAGAAAAGTACATTAGTTCGCCAGTTGAAGTCAAACTTCCAGATGCAATTGTATGACCTCAGGCAAACATGGCGGCATCAACGGAAATGTTCACAGATAAAATCAGTTCCTTTTAAAACATAATGTAGGCACTTTGAAACATAGATGCATTTTATATGATCATAAAACTTTTATGAAAAAGTTTAGCAAACATTTGCAGAGATCGATGTGTTAAACACGGTGAACGATCTTCTCTGTTGACAATCACACACCTGCAAAACAAATGCATTGCCATATTATTCTTTAAACGTCACAAATCAGCGATATAAATTAATAATATTACACTTTAAATGGAATACAGCATAACATTAAGTTACTACAAATTTATTATAGTATAACTGCAACAACTACCGTATTGTGGGCACCGTAAAATATTTTAAAAATATAATATATAAAACATATATATTATATTCATTTATTTATAATTAATGAATTTTTTGTGGCATTTTTGCCATTTTATTCAGATCATAGTACAGTTGGAAAGAGGATATGAAAAGTGGACGTTTTTTAGCGCAGCACAATATGCTGACAATATAATATATACACACACTTCCACTGTAGGTCAA
The DNA here is from genome assembly GCA_022828995.1 of Vimba vimba. Lineage (NCBI taxonomy): Eukaryota > Metazoa > Chordata > Actinopteri > Cypriniformes > Leuciscidae > Vimba > Vimba vimba. The sequence continues at coordinate 11,822,248 of CM040826.1, forward strand.
CATAATGATATGATTCATTTGCATAGATGACACATTGTGTTCGAACTCAATCATAACATTCCAGAAATTGCTCCGTTTTATATAACGTCGTCTCATTGTGTGTAGTGTTGTGGTATCTGTGGAATGGCAGTATTGTTGTGAACCCAAGATTATAGGATCTTCACACAACAAGAGTGATGGTTGGGGTTTAGTATCCACAGACAGGAATGTGGATTGGGACACTGTAGTTCCAGAAGAGATAGGGTATTAGCGGGTTAGCTGTGATTATGTTTGAACTTTGAACACAGTGATTAGCTGGAATGTCGAAGTTCCTGTGTTCTGCCGCCATTAATACATCAACTATTGTCAAAACAGGCTAAAATTGTGTTGATCGGGAAGGAAGCCACAGACCTGCACACAGGATGAGCGCGCTTTGATATCGTTTGGGTTCTCTTTGTCGTTTTTTTGGCCGTATGTTCTCTGTGTTTTGGTTTTAAAACGCTCCCCGTCCACACTAGCATTGTCAAGCATTTTCCAAAAGTTCCTCATACACGCTGAAACATTGGAAAATGTTGAAATCATCTTACTGCGCATGCGTTAAATGTAATAAAAGCTCGCTGAGATAATACAGAGAGACCAGATATAATAAAGTTCTCATGCTATTCTTCCGGCACGACCATTATCTCAGCACTTACAGGTGCGTCAAGGTCTCACTCAATCGCCATTCCATATATGGCCTAAAACGCATCTTTGCAGGAGTGTAATATGAAGATTGTACAAAGTAACATTTATCTTCAGCAACACTGTGAATGTGAATAACACATAGCAGGCACTTACCGGTATAAACATCTATATCTATTGGCACAATATGCATCACATGACTAAATATGTGTCATCTTTTTCAAATACCTCAATTACCTCAACACCTACAATGCAAAAAACAAAACCAAAAAAACAGCGTTTTCAAATTTATCCACTTTGTTAGAGTATCTTCAGAAAGCTTGCAGGACAAAAATGGCGTCTCTGTGGACAGAAGGGTAGGGAAAAAAAAGATGGATTTTCTCAAATGAGTATCTGGATTAATGTGGACTCAAAATGCCACATTCTGTCCTGATATTCTCCAGTTTCCCGGGGCTCCCATTCTTCCAAACCTCTCCATATATCCATCAGTGAACTGTCTTCTAATGTGGTTGTGGTTAAATTTGTCACGCTATACAAGCTTGCGGACTGGCCAAGAGTCATTTCACATGACATGCAAAGTTGTGTTTTAAAGCAGTGATGCTGTGTTTTCTGTTCTGCCATGTGTGGAAAGGATTTTAAAATTTAAGCCAGATGGACCATGTTGTGGTTAGTGGGTTCAGTTTGTACTCTTCTGCTATGGATTCGTGTTGTGCGTAGCGTGTTGTTAATTTTCAGGTTTTGCTTCCCTCTGTTAATGCGGCCACATATAGTGTAAGTCTCCATAGGATATTATCTGTCCAGTTATTGTGATAATTCCCTGTTCATGAACTATGTGATGCATGCAATGTGATGCAATGGCAAGAGCTGTTTCTGATTGGCTGGCTTCACACAAATTCCGGGAGTTCTTTTTCCGTGCATTTTTGCAAAACGTTTAGGCCTATGCCAACATTTTTAAAACTTAAGGTCGAAATATGTGATTGTTTTAAAAAACTTACTGACGCTGTCATGAGGGTGTACAGAATTCCTTTCTGTGATATAATTTCCTGTTTAATGTTTTTTTTTTTGTCACATGACAACAGCAAAATGGCTTCCTTGCATGTTGGTTACACCGCATGTTGGTTAAGGCTGCATATCTCAGCTGCCACGTCACCAAGCTGCATCGAAGGCCATCTCAATTTGAAAGATTAATACGGCTTATTTTGAAGGATGCATACAGTGTGTCATCTGTGTCCTCCAATCACCCCCAATCTTTTGCACAAATTCCAATAAAAAAAAAAAAGATTTGGCAGAAAATGAGTCGCATTGAGCTTGTCCAATTTTATTATGAAATGCAAGACAAAAAAAAAAATCAGAGATAAAGGCATTATGTAATATAATTATGTAAGGTACCGGTAATATAAATCCCTTTAATATAAAGTATTTTTTCCAAATTAAGTTTCAATAGTATTTTCTGTCAATATCTGTTTTATTGTGAGCAGCACCATATGTGAAACTTAACAGCCACTATAGGATTAATGGGTCAGATTTAAAAGAGAAGAACAAAAAGAAAAAGAAAAATTCATGTCTCTGCACGTGCTACATGAAGCCTTTTAGTTCACAAACAACAGCAAAGACCATCCTAAGCTGCCATCACATCCTGTAACTATCCATTAACAACTCTAAATTAGACATAGGAAGCATTAGGCCAGCATTTCAAAAATACCCCATTTTCCACCTCTCTAGGGAAAATGGTTCTAATGATTGAGATCACCATGACAACGTAGGTAATGTGTCTATGCCAGGCTGAATGTTTACCCATGTTTGCCTGACATTACGGTATGTGAACTCCTCAGAATGATAGAAAAGTTCATAATTATACTAGACTGAATTCGCCCTAGTGCCACAACTATTTTTTGGCAAGAGTAGAATAGAATAGCAGCTTTGGTAGAAATGGATGGTCATTAAGCTTTTTAAGTGATTTGTTGCTAATTAAGTCCATTTTTGCTCTCCTGTAAAAGAACAGGTAAAGAAACCGAAAATGTTCTTGGAACTTACATGTGAGTGACTGTTTCGAAATGGGTTTTTGAAACAATTCCCGTCTTCCATTGTTCAGTGAACAGGTAATTGACAGGTCAAGCCACTGAAACAAAGAAAGCAATTTTTTGAAATGCCAGTGTTTACTCATAGTTGTAACTTTTGGAGGAACAGATTATTTCTCTTGTACACAAATTTTATAATGTCTACTAGATAAAGTGTAGCATTTTTAAGACAGATATATATCATTAATAATAGTCTTGGTGGTCTAAACCCGAGGATTATAAAATTCTCACTAAAAATAGAATGATGTTTTTATGATTCACAGCAAAACATTGAAGGGATTCTCTGTTCTATTTGAATGCACCACTGAGAGCAATTTGTAAATATTTGCAAGAATATGTTTAAAAGAATGGCCGATGTTCAAGGAAAACTGTCTCCTTTGAATGACAGAAAATGATACATATAGGTGAAGGAAAGGGTGAGTGGACGAAAGCGGAGGTGAAGAGAAAAGAGAGTTTAATAGAAAACAGATGCTGCGAGGATTTGCACTCTGCTGATTTACCGTCAGAGGGGAATTTGCGGGAACGAGGCAAACTGCGAACATAACACTCATGCTTTTTCTCCTTGCTCTGCTTCTCCTCCACAGAACTCAATCAGACACAACCTGTCCCTACATAGTAGGTTTATCCGTGTGCAGAATGAGGGGACAGGGAAGAGCTCTTGGTGGATGCTCAACCCTGAAGGCGGCAAAAGCGGCAAGTCGCCTCGACGCCGGGCCGCCTCCATGGACAACAACAGCAAGTTTGCCAAGAGCAGAGGACGAGCGGCAAAGAAAAAGGTAAAAGCCGCACACCAAACCTTGTTGTGATCTCTTTGATAAACAGTACACACTATCCATGAAAATATGTTATTTTTTCTCACAAGCGCTTCTGTTCCTCTCTATATTTATAGCTGGCTCTTCAAGGTGGGCCCGAGGGGGGTGCAGACAGCCCAGGCTCTCAGTACGGCAAATGGCCCGGCAGTCCAAACTCCCACAGCAACGACGACTTTGATGCCTGGACGGCTTTCCGTCCCCGCACCAGCTCCAATGCCAGCACTCTGAGCGGTCGTCTCTCGCCCTTTATTGACGACGAACTTGGCGACTCTGACGTCCACATGGTCTACCCAGGCCCTGGGTCAGGGGCCAAAATGACCTCCACCCTCCCCAGCTTGTCTGAAATGGCTGGTTCTCTGGGTCACAGTGGCCCTGAGAATGTGATGGAAAACCTTCTGGATAACCTCAACTTGCTCTCACCTAAGAACCCATCAGTGGGGCCCACAGGAGGCCCTGGGTCAGGATCCAACCAGTCCTCACCCTCTTCGCTCATGCAGGCCAGCCCTGGTTACTCCCCCTACAGTTCCCCAGGTCTGGCTGCAGTCAACCAGCAGACTCAACAAGACTATCGTAAGTGTCTCTACGGCCAGGCAGGAATGGGCAGCATGTCCCCCATGCCGATGCAGTCTCTGTCAGAAAGCAAGTCCAGTTTTGGTCCCGGTCCAGGAACTATGGGCCAGTTTAACTGCTCAGCAGGGCTGCTGAAGGAGCTTCTTACGTCTGATGGGGAGTCTGGAGAGCTCCTGCCCTCGGTGGATACCGTTGTCTCCCAGTCAGCTGGAAGTGGTGGATGTATGTTGCCCCCCTACAGCAGTAGGCGGAATGAACTTATGGGAGTTGGATCATCTCATAGCCATGCCCTCTCTCATCCGCACAATATGCACGGACAAGCCCCTCCCACACCTGTGGCATTGAATGGGCGATCGCTGCACCCTATGGCCACGATTGGCGGTGTCAGTGGACGCCTGGGAAGCGTCAAGTCGGCATTGCATATGCAGTACGGAGGCTCCAGTCATCTCGGAGGTGGAATTCCTTACTGCAGCATCAACAGCAACGGATATGGCCGGAGCCCAGGGATGATGCCCCACCTGCAACAGCAACACCTGGAGAAGCTGCCCAGTGATCTGGACGGTATGCCTGTGGAGCATTTCGATTGTGACGTGGAGTCCATCTTGCATGATACACTCATGGATGGAGAATCGCTGGACTTCAACTTCGACCCCATGGCCACCCAGCAGGGGTTCCCGCCTCACAGTGTAAAGACCACCACTCACAGCTGGGTGTCTGGGTAGGGCCCTACTTTTATTAAACTTAGGGGTCAATAAGATGTTTACAGGAATGTCCAAGATTTGGCCTCTTGGACAGTGCAACATTTTTACGTATTTTTTGTTTCTTCACAGGTAAAAACTCTCAACTGGAGTACAGCAACACTGAGCTGCTGTCCACATGCATCCAAACCTCTCGTCAACCCCTCATCAGGGAACGTAGCCCCTGTTATTCTTTCGCTTTCTTCAACAGAGGCATCTGAGATGAAACCTCACACTGCCAAGCACATTGGCTCAGTGCGGAGTTAAATTGCAAGGACGTTTTCCTCAGACATTGGGATTCAAACCAAGTGCCAAACCAGGTGCCTGTGCTCCATAGCCAAATTGACAAGCTTTATTTTACTGCCTTCTTCTTGCTGTAGAGAATCTGTGCTCAAATCAGGGCAATGAGAACCTAAGGCCCTTACATCTGCTGCAGCACACACTTACCAATGTCCACACCAATTTACAGGAATGGTTTTAAAGTCACATTTTCCATTAAGGGCAAACTGTGATAAGGTATAACACACAGCAGCACACCTCAAGTACATTTGATACACCTCAGAAAAGTGTCACCCAAGTTAATAGCTTTCTTTTATTCATTGTGTTGTCAGTTTAAAACCTTACCCTGCAGTTATTGCAGAAGGTAACACATGCATGCTGTGCTTCATAGAGACTCCATGATTGGCCTTATTGGGAAGAAGAACTGGAACAGTTGTAGGCAGAAATGACTGTAAATAGATTTATTTAGAAATGGTCCTGCAGAAACAAGACCTTGAAAACGTTAGGGAAATTTCTTGCAGACTAGTTGAACTACGTCGCATACAGCACATCATAACACTTTCATTTCTGTCTCGTCAGCATACTTGACGTAGAGCAGATGTACAGTACTACAGTTCTAAAGAGTATGTTACTATAAACTGGTGTACAGAGTTTTGTGTACAGAGTTTACACAATGATATCAACAATCAGGGCAACATATTTAATGTTGTTTTGTAAACCTGAGAGAAACTGGATTTGGTATTCTACATTTTGGTGGGCTTACATGGAAGAATGTTTCTCATCTGAATTGTATACATCTTTCCACATTTCTTGTAAATACATGAAATATATATTTCAAAAACTTATAAAGTAGAAATATTTAGTTTTTTTTTTCTTTTGTATTATCATAATTATTCGTATTGCTGTTTATTATTGGCTTCAGATTTATTATTTGGTTTGAGAATTTTGTTATTTAAAGGAATAGTTCGTCCAATGATGAAACACCTATTTACTCGTGTCATTCCAAACCCATTTATTTATTCTGTGGAACACAAAAGGTAAAAAAAGGTCTATCAAATCGGGCATCATTATCATTCAATGGCAAACACCAGTGGTTCATTCAAATTCATCCTTTGTGTGTCATGGAAGAAAGAATGTCACACATGTTTGGAATGACAGGAGGGCGAGTAAATGATCCCAGAATTAAAATATTTGGATTAATTACTCCTCTAACCTGTGTATAGTGTGATTCTGAAGATTCAGAGGTTTGTGGTCCTCAAAAGACAAATTTAGCATTTAAAAATGATAATAATAAAATCGTCTGTGCATTCCTGTATTAAAAAAAGATCAGGCCTGTCTTTGTTATGACACATATAAGAGCTAAATCTAAAGATTCCCATGGTTAGAAGAATTTAGGGAAAAAACTGTTGGATTTTCTCTTTCTCTGAATTTTTTAGTGGGCCCCGGACACCACCAAAGCCTTTTACAGTGGTTAAAGTAGTTTAGAGCTACAGCGCTAGCAGACTCCTATGCCTTTGCCACCATATTGAATCTGTTGCTGTAGTAATGCTGCAGTTTTCTGCCTTTAAGAAAGTGTAGAGAGTTTTTGACTTAACATTATTTATTTGGCTGAAGGAGAAGTGGTGTGATTGTATCATGTCATGGTGTATCATTTACACTTGTATTATATTTCTGTTTGGCTTCACATCTCTCTCAAATTGCAGGCACTGTGATGTATACGTTCTACAAGTTTGTAGTGATTTTCCAAGTCTGTGCTGCTTCAACCTTTGTTTATCATTTCCTTTTCATTTCTCGTTTCCTTTACCGAAAATTTCAACAGTTTTGCTGCCTTGGTAGACCACTACTACAGGTAGACCTTCAAAATGTTCAAACTGGTAAAAATTGAAGCAGGCCGGGGGCCAATATCTCAGTTAATTCCTTAAAGACTTGAAAATATCGAAAATGACTTCTTGAGTAGTCACAGACAGCAACATACTGTAGTGTTGGCCCAGATCTGGCCCACATCCGGTACATGTGGAATCCACACATACCAGATGTGGGCCGGATCTGGACCGACACTATGTTACGCTGAAGACATTTTAATGCTTTGGAGAAGACTATGATATATCAGTGGCCAACCTTTAAATATTAAATGCTTAATGTTATTAGACGCTAACACTGTTTTCTAACCAGCAACAATCTGCAAATTTTTGTTTCTGGTTTCTATTCCTCTGGCTTTGTAACTGTGAAGCCCTAGCCATTGTGAAATCTAATTGGTCCAAAATTCCACTTTACATAACTCTATATGTAACAAAATATGATTGGCTGTGCCATCATTTTCACTTTCAGTATGAACAGACAAATTTCTTGTCCTGGTTGGGATACCATGAGGTTCAGTCATTGGACGAAAGTCAGACATCTGTTTACTTCACACCATAAAAATATTATTATTATCAACCTCTGACCCACACTGCCTCACTCAGCACAGGGAAAAGATTGGATGCTTTTTTACTAATATCACTGTGCTCAGCATCATCATGAACATGCATTTGCTTTGTGAATTTAGCTGGTGATCCCACCTATGCACATTCATGTACTTTAATGATTATTATGATTATTGTCATCTCCAGTATGTTTTTATCGATGACGAGATATTTGATATTTCATGTTTGATAGAGCTGTGGAGTCATGTTAATGTCACAGATGTTAGTTCATAGTTCTGAAGAATATGAAGTATATTTAGAGAGTAGAAGATAATTTACATGCAAAGCTTTTTGTACACTGACACTGTTATTCTTGTATTTAGAAGCAGTTTGTAGAAAACATGGACTAATGAAAAGGCAAAAAAAAACAAAAACTAATAATAATAATAATTGAAGAAATTTGGAAGAAAATTTAGCTGTTTTTCTTCAGATTGTGGAGTTTGGACCAATTTTTAATGAAAAAAAAAACCTTTAAATTAAAATACTGCACTTTGTCTATAGATGTAATGAGTTCTCTTAGAGATACGAAAAAAAAGTGAAGATTATCTATTTTGAAACAAACTGTTACATTTCTTAACTTATGTACAGAAATGATTTGATTCACAATCAACAGATTATATAACTAAAGGTGCAATTTGTTTATGTAGTTGAGAAAGTAATAATCTATAAGAGAGAAATGATATTGTTAAGCTGACATGCCAATACTGACATATGTAAATTATATCTTCATTCTTTAAGTTCATAAGCAGAGAGCAAACAGTTTGTGAAATGTGAGGCTACACAGAGCTCTGTTTTTTTGCTCTTGATGCCGATGTTGTGCTTGTATTTCTGTACAAGAAACATGCTGCCGCTGTAAAAAGCCATGTGTATATAAATTATGTTATATAAAGAAGAATCCAATGTGACTGTCTCTCTTTATTCATTCACAAGGGTACTTTGGAAACTTTGAGGGCTTGTGGGAAATCTTAAAATCATTGTCCAAAAAGTACAGTACAGGTATGTGACCACTTTGAAGAACCAAATTATTACGATTATGAAAAATTATGTAAATGTTATATTCTCAGGGATATCAACACATCTTTAACAGTTTTGACAGACTTACGCACATGCTTAAAGACGTTCCTCTAAATCAGTAGCCAGACTCTCATCTGTCAGACTAGGTCAGTTGAACCTTCAAATAATCATCTAAGTCTCGTTTTGTTTTGTCGAGTACTTTAACATTGAATCAAACGGCATTATAAGCTTGATCTTTAATAACATGAGTATAGAACTATAGTCATGTGTTTATATTCCCTATGATGTTTAGGAAAGTCCTTAAAATTATCATTGTTAATGTGCAAAGTCATACACAACTTACAAATGCAAAACTTAAAAAGGTAAAGAGGGATAATCACATTTAGCTTCGGTTGAAGGGGACTTTATTTGTATACTTTTTATACATCTTTTCATTTTTATATAAACATTAGTGTTCAATGATACTTGTCAGATACCTATCATTGTCTTTCAAGGCCATTAAAAAAAATACAGTATGACTTGGATTACATATAGTTTCTAAAGAGGTGTTCTCCAATTTTGATCAGAGTACTTTTTCAAATGTCTCATTTAATTTTTTATACAGAATATATAGAACTTATGAAATATGCTTAAATGACAGCCTGTCTACTCCTTTCATCTTCAAATAGGACAAAGAAGTGGCCTTGAAATTAAGGAAATTGTAGCTTGTTCTCTAATTTCAGGCTACATTAATCGGATAGATTTGAAAATGGAGTTTTCATTTCAAAACGCTCTCTGTCCTCAATCGTTTTTAAGCGTTTTCCAAAAGTTTCTCATCCACACTGAAATGTTGGAAAACGCTAAATTCAGCACATGCGTAAACCCTCATAAAAGCTCACTGAGATGAGACAGACAACAAGACATTATCACGCAATTCTTCTGGCAGGATCATTTTATTTCGCTAAATATCTCACCATTCACTGATGCGTCCACGTCGCTCTCAGTCACCATTATATGTTTGGTCTAAAACGCAACTGCTCTCATGTTTTGCCGCAGGACAACAAATACGAATGAATTTTCTGTCATCTTTGCAGGACTGTGATATGAAGAGTGTACAAAATAACATACAGTATGTATACAGCAACTGTGTGAAAGCACATAACAGGCACATACCAGTATAAACATGAATATCTATGGGTTCGCATGACTAAACTTATGTCATCTTTTTTAAATACATCCATTTTCACAGTCCACGTTACAACGCAAAAACGGCGTACAATTTTTCAAATGTATCCACTTCGGAGAGTGTTTTCAAAAAGCTTTGTTTTCGTTGCTAAATCTGCGTCTCAGTGTAGACGGAAGGTTAAAACAGAGAGAAAAAAAAGATGCGTTTTCAATCTAAAACGTATTAGTGTGGACAAGACCTCAGATACCTCCCTGTTATTGGTGTTAATCTTGTACCTGGTGGTAATTTCCTTAACCCTTGGGCTGCATTATATATTTGACACCGTTGAGTGCGTTAAGGGACAAAAATGTCCACTCTAAACACTGCCATAAAACTATTATATATTATTATTTTTTTCCACTTTGACTGAGTTCAATATTTTAACCAGCATCAGTCCTCATCATACATACCACATATTTATTTAATTTCAGGATTTTAACCCTTTAAATTCCAGTTTTGGTGACGGTACCCTCAATTTTTATAAGAGGAAAAAACACAAAAATGTAATTATTTTCCATATAGTAAATGCAAATTGAAAACCTTGGCTTTGGAATATCACAGTCTTGAATATGTAAAAGATTAGCAGCAAAAAAATTTTTGGTGCATTTTTATTTTTTGTGCTACATCAGATTAAAATAAAAAAAACCCATTCAGTGCATTAAGGGACAAAAATGTCCACTCTAAACACTGCCATAAAACTATTATATATTATTATTTTTTTCCACTTTGACTGAGTTCAATATTTTAACCAGCATCAGTCCTCATCATACATACCACATATTTATTCAATTTCAGGATTTTAACCCTTTAAATTCCAGTTTTGGTGACGGTACCCTCAATTTTGAAAAAACCTCAATCTAAAATCTAATATCAAAAAAATCAAACCGAAAGAAAACAATGCCGTGAGAAGCGCTTTCTCTCTCTCGTGCGCGCGCGCGCTCACACACACACACTCACACACACACACACACACACACACACACACACACACACACACACACACACACACACACTCACACACACACACACACACACACAGAGAGAGAGAGAGAGAGAGTAAAACATGACTTTCAGGATATTGTGATTTTTGTCACTCGCCTAAACACCATGCATTACGGCCCTACACACACACACACACACTCACACACACACACACACACACACACACACACATACACACACACACACACACACACACACACACACACACACACACACACACACACACACACACACACACACACACACACACACACACACACAGAGAGAGAGAGAGAGTAAAACATGACTTTCAGGATATTGTGATTTTTGTCACTCGCCTAAACACCATGCATTACGGCCCTACACACACACACACTCACACACACACACACACACACACATACACACACACACACACACACACACACACACACACACACACACACACACACACACACACACACACACAGAGAGAGAGAGAGAGTAAAACATGACTTTCAGGATATTGTGATTTTTGTCACTCGCCTAAACACCATGCATTACGGCCCTACACACACACACACACACTCACACACACACACACACACACACACACACACACACACACACACACACACACACACACACACACACACACACACACACACACACACACACACACACACAGAGAGAGAGAGAGAGAGAGAGAGTAAAACATGACTTTCAGGATATTGTGATTTTTGTCACTCGCCTAAACACCATGCATTACGGCCCTACACACACACACACACACACACACACACACACACACACACACACACACACACACACACACACACAGAGAGAGAGAGAGAGAGAGAGAGTAAAACATGACTTTCAGGATATTGTGATTTTTGTCACTCGCCTAAACACCATGCATTACGGCCCTACACACACACACACTCACACACACACACACACACACACACACACACACATACACACACACACACACACACACACACACACACACACACACACACACACACACACAGAGAGAGAGAGAGAGAGAGAGAGTAAAACATGACTTTCAGGATATTGTGATTTTTGTCACTCGCCTAAACACCATGCATTACGGCCCTACACACACACACACACACACACACACACACACACACACACACACACACTCACACACACACTCACACACACACACACACACACACACACACACACACACACACACACACACACACACACACACACACACACACACACAGAGAGAGAGAGAGAGAGAGTAAAACATGACTTTCAGGATATTGTGATTTTTGTCACTCGCCTAAACACCATGCATTACGGCCCTACACACACACACACACACACACACACACACACACACACACACACACACACACACACACACACACACACACACACACACACACACACACACACACACACTCACACACACACACACACACACACACACAGACAGAGGGAGAGAGAGAGTAAAACATGACTTTCAGGATATTGTGATTTTTGTCACTCGCCTAAACACCATGCATTACGGCCCTACACACACACACACAATTTTTGTCAACGCAGACACACATCGCTCTCAGACATCCACACATACTCAGAAACATAATTTTTAGATCTTTGAACCATTCAAATCCTTCATGCACAGTCAAGTGCCCCAATAGTGGAAACCAGGAAAATAGCGTGCATTACCCCCTATAGGGAATACACATGTAGTGACGTCATCTGGTAAAATACACTATATAATGCAAATATAATGCCTTTGCTTCAAAATGAAAGAATGTTTCAACATAAATCATGATTTATGTATTAATGACGGCCCCGGCTTTAAACGACGTTTTAATGGGAGTCAATGGGACATTTTTGTCCCTTATGGTACTGAATGGTGCTATTTGTTCTACACCGTGTGTGTTATACATATTTTAATTTTTTTTTTCAAAATTTGTAAATTTATGCAAAAAGTCACAACTTTGCCAAATTACATACCACTGGCATTAAAACAGCCAAAATGGTCAAAGAAATAAAAATGAAAAGGACAAAAATGTCCCTAATGCAGCCTAAGGGTTAATTATCCGACAAACCCTGTTTAACTGTCACTTTCCAATTTTCGCTAACATTGCAAGATGGCGAGTCGCTCTAAGGTTACTGACAGCAGGTTGTCCAGATAAAAGCCAAAGGGATGACCTTTTCAGCCATTGCAAGAGAAGTTGGTTGTTCCAAATCTGTGATTTCCAGAATATTGCAGCTTCAATAACATTAATTCATTCAAGTTCCTGGTCATCCACGTAAGACAAATGCATGAGAGGACAGGATAATATGGAGACTCAACACTGGAATCGGTTTAACACCGCTCCTGGAATTGCTCGCCAGTTTAGCGTTGAACAGGGTAAGGATCTGTCTTGGCATACAGTGTCTCGCCGTTTAAGAGAATCCACTCTGCAGTGACCAAGCCATGAATCAAAAGGCTAAGCTAACCTATGCTGAGGAGCATATGTTGTGTGGACAGAGGACAACTGGTCCAAAATTCACTTTAGTGATGAGAGCAAGTTTAAACTATTTGGGTCCGATGGGGAACATTATAAACTGGGGAAAGACTGAACCCAAATTGCGTAAATAAGTCAGTGAAAGATGGAGGAGGAAGTGTCATGGTTATGTACAGTTATGGATATATAATATAACACACACACATATATTTATACATATACATATACATATAACCAATGACGGAAATCAGAGTACAGGGAATATAACGTGGGTCAGGATCTGATGAAATTACTATAAAAACCAACCATCTTGCTTGCTCCTACACTCTGAAACTAACAAAAGGTCATTAACTTCATACAGACTCTCCATGAACGGACTCATCTGGAGCCGTAATTGGTCTTATCTTTTCCATCACATAGTTGTTCTCCCTCACAGTCCACACATACTCCTCAAATGTTGGTGGAGCTTTCTTGAGCCATTTAAATGTAATGCTTTTTTGGCAGCTGCCATAAATATTTGTAAAATGCTTTCCCCCTAAACTCTACCAATCAGGAAAATGTTTTCGGTTACCAATACTATATTCGCAGGCGTATTTGTCACCCATTGCACATTTATTCCACAATCAAACATATACAATAATGGGGGGCAGCCAAGATAAAGTGAGTGGTATTCATCTGGTCATGTGATCTGAAAAGTAGGACCAGCTTTATGTAGACAGTAGGCCACTACTATTACTGGTGACTTATGTGAGAATGCATTGCTTTCAACACTACTGGTTAAGAGTTATTTTTGAAAGAAGTCTCTTATGCTTGCCATTTCATCATTTAAAAAAAACTATTTTCTATTTCAACATATTTTAAAATGTAATGTATTCCTGTGATGTCAAAGCTGCATTTTCAGCATCATTACTCCAGTCTTCAGTGTCACATGATCCTTCAAAAATCATTCTAATATGATAATTTGATGCTCAAGAAACATTTCTGATTACTATCAATGTCAAAAACTGTTTTTGCTGCTTAATATTTATGTGGAAACTGTGATTTAAAAAAAAAAGATTCTTTGGTGAATAGAAGGTACAAAAGAACTGCATTTATTTGAGATACAAAAACTTTTGACTAGCAGTGTAATCTAAAGTATTAGTCATTTCTTAAGGTGTGAAATGATCGTCATCTAAAACTGACTTGGTGAAACTTTAAAGGAGCTCTAGGATATATTTCACTAATAAATCCTAATTAAAGTTTGTAAAAAGTTCTCCCTGAAATAGCACATACGTTTAGTCAGAATGAACTCAGTCACCCCACTTCAGGCTTTGGGTTCTTTCTGGCTCCTCCTCAGCACTGAGATGTGATCGGCTTGGGGGTTTCTGGAGCCAGATGGTCCTGTGGAAAGCAATCGTGTGAAAAGCAGTGGGGATCTTTATCCTGGCTTTGATAGTAAAGAACGCCAGGAAAAAAAGTGCTTAACTGGCACTTTTTTCCTCCTTGCACTTCTCTCCAGGTCTGGGTGTTGGATTTCTATTATGGTTCAGGCTTCCAGCTGGTCCTCGTCATTAGAATGATCTTGACATCATGCCCTGATCTCTCCGCCTTTGGACAACACCCAGCCAAGAGAGTTATCTGGATCCAATATGGTTTATCCAATATACATTTCTTAAGATCCAGACAAATGAGGGTTGAAAGTGTCTTTGAGTGGGTCAACTAAGGACTTACGCTGGGTTCTGAGAGATGAACAGGTGGTAAAGCTCAGTGCAAAATGAGAACTGGCATTTGCTACTTTTTCTCACAACTCTCCTGAGTTTTGCCTTGCTTTCCATTCTCCTTTCCTTAGCAGTGTGGTCCAGCATTAGCTTTGAGCGGCATGTGCTGACAGAGAGCAGTACGGGGAGGAGGGATCTCCACCCCGCTGAAGGCCCCTCATGAGCAGGCTCCTGTGGAATGCACTGCGTGTGAGTTTTCCGCATGCGTGTGTGCGTAAGATTGGTGTGGACGGCAGCCAACTGTATATATGGCCCTTACATTACAGAGGGCACAAGGCAAGACAGGTTATGTGAGGACACACAGATGTGACGCTGGTATAGTCTGGAGTCTTTAAAGGTGTTTTTTCAGGTTCTTTTCAACAACCTACTGTATTATTTGAGTGAACAAAAAGAGTTCCTTCTTTGATTTCAAAATATTTTTTCTCTCCTTGGAATGTCCCACTTACTTCAACATTAAAATTTAAGGTAGCAACTCAACTTAAATTTGTAAGTATACGCAAATTGACTGTGCAAATCATTTCATCTAACTTTTTTTTTTTTTTTTAAAGTGTCTATACACTGAAAAAAAAAAAATTGTTGGTTTAACTTAAAAAAAGTAAGTTGCCTTAATTTTGAGTTCACTGAAATTGAAAATTTGAGTTAATACAATGGAGATTGGTTTAATCAACAGAAACTTAAAATATTATGTTATCTGAACCACATTAATGATCAAGTTGATTTGACAAAAGAAAAAAGTTGTGATAACAAATCATGAAAATATTTTTTTTAGTGTAGTTGAAACACGTATAACTTGAAGTCCCCCTCTAGTCAAAAAAATTATCCCTTTGATCACCAAAATTCATATTTAATTTTTTTTTCCTTATACGTGGTTCTATGAATATGCAAATTAGCCCCGTCTCCACTCACTCATACCAGCTCAGAGATCCACTCGTTGATGATCAAAATGATCACATGATCACGGTTACAAGGTAGTTTGTGACGTCAGAAACACCAGAGATTTCAAACTGTTTCTGAGACTGCAGTTTTAAGAATTAGCAATGGTGTTGACTTATGAATTTGCACATGGTTTGTCTTAAAGCTTATTAAAAACACCACATAGACATATATGTGGAAACTTTTTCAAAAATAACACAAAGAATGGCCTTCTCAGCTGCTATAGTTGCATCTCTTGCGTCATCAGAAAAGGGTGTTCAAGGCACCACCGTTTCCGTTTAAAACACGCTTTGCAACTTCTTGTCGGGGCTGAACACAGCCCTGTTTCCAGTGTAGTGGTGCAGACATTCTGTCATATTTAATTGTTTAATCCTGCACTTAAGAGTAGCTCTAGTCTGTACAAATGTCACCGCTACAATGGCCGCCGTATAGGACATTGCTAGATGTTGCTTAAAAAAAGCCCACCCTCAAGTCATTATTTATGAAAAGGTCCAAAATACCCATCCAATGGATAAAATGCCTCTAAAGCCAAGCTAGTCCAAAAGAGGGGTTTGGTAGTCACCATACGATTTGCATGCCGTCTAAGCATGCAGCAGCCTGGTCCAGTGTGGTATAAATGATGGCAGTCTTTGTGTGGAAGTCAGTCTGGTGGCTGGAGACGAAACGCTGAAGTGTCTCACCCTGCTTCTCCATATGGAGCCAGTTAGAGACTCTGAAAAAGCATTCAGCCCCTAAATTACACACGCTCTGCCAAGAGCAAACGTAACTAGTGCATTCATCAACCCACTTGGAGAGAGAAAAGGATGAGGAAAAAAAGAGAAGCAGATGTAGTGGATGGTTGTGTGAAGAGAGATGAGGCGTCTCAGACTGCTGTCCTCAAATGACTCCCCACTGGAGAGACGATCACCCGACTGGGTGTGAAAGAACTCTTGGAGTCTTGGATATATTTACATGTTTCCAATTATTCCAAAGGAATAGTTTACTCAAAAATAAAAAATAATCTGTCATCATTCTCTGTCTTGAAGTTATTCCAAACGTGTATGGTTTCTTTTCTTCCATGAAACGAAAATTAGTTATTTCGCAGAATGTCTAAGCTGCTCTACATCCAATTTAAGTGAATGGTCAGGTCACAAAAAAGACAATAAAAGTAGCCTACCATAAAAATAGCCCATAATTATACAAATGTACACAAGTTATTTGTTGAAAATACTCAAAAGCAGGATCACTTGCGTAAAATGAGAGTAATGAGGTGCACCATGTCTGAATGTGACCAAGTACAAATGAGATTTGAACGCTAAAGTGGTGAATAGATACTTTAATTTCAACCTGTTCCTCCCACAAACCTATCACATGGCTTTAGAAGACTTGTAGCTTTATAGGAGTGCTTATAAGCGCTACTTTTTTTGATGCTTTAAAGTTGTGGTTCTCAACTGGTTTTTGTCATGGGACTCACATTTTCTTATAGTCATAAGCCTCGACCCCACATTTTTAGGAATTTGAATCAAGTAGCCTATTATTTCTCAAAAATGGTTGACACACACAATAAGTACCATCCCACTTTACTTAACATAGGCTACACCTAAATTGTGAGAATATCACTAACACTATGACTAAACAGTATGGTAAAGCTATTAAATAACAGTCCCAAAATAGTTTTGTTAATACAATAAATTTAGTATGTTGGTGTTGGTATGAGCCACCACAGTCATCAAAAATATAAAAAAGAACACAAAGTGAAAATAACTGATAGTTTTGGGTTAAGGTTATGGAAACTAGTCATCATGACTAGTCATTCTTCCCAGACAACAGATGATGTACTACCAGTTATGCAATTTATTGGTACTTTTTGCTAATGACTTACTAATTGACAACGTAACTACGACGTTGCATGTGATACACAGCGCGCGCACTGCGAGCACAGTTCGGCTGGCATGAGGAAAGTTTGTTTTTCTGAGGTGAGACTTTTTATTTCTTAACAATTTACAAATAGGCCTATAACGTTAGAATAATGACACTGACATACAGTAGAGCTTGACAACATTTCATCTGGCAGCGTATAGCCTACTGAATCAAGACAACGCATTTTTGTCTCAGACAATCTTTTCCTAAACTGTCTGACAGAAAATTCAGCAGCTTTCGCGCACGTCTTTCAAAATAAAAGTAGCCTATCGCATCAGTAAATCAGAATTACGTCGTCGTCGTCGTTGTTTATTTAACTACTCTGCGACCCACTCAAAACGGTCTTGCGACCCACCAGTTGAGAAGTTTTATTTTTTGGTAACTTGACAACCCATGTCCCCATTCACTTAGCTGCAGGGAAAAGTGCAGCTTGGACATTCTGCAAAACATTGTGATTTATGGAAGAAAGAAAGTCAAACACGAGAATGAGTAAATTATGACAGTATTAACATTTTTAGGTGATCTTTCCCTTGCTGGTGAGAAAGTAGTTTTGCAGAAACCGATTCCAAATCACCTCCCACTGTTTCAGCTCCTTAGGGAGAATATTTGGCTGTTAGCAACTTGTCAAAGTGAGAGCTAAACAGAATAAGATATCTAAATATCACACATCATACAGCTAACAGTTACCCATCAGCACTGTTTGAGCTTATATGGTGAGGTCGAAATGGTCCGTCATAGTGTGCTGTGGGAATAATGTATTTTTGTAGGCCAAAATCCAGTTCCATCGTCCTTAAGTCAACAGTTCTTTTGGTTTTGGTTTTTGGTTAAATGGCTGAAATAAGGTCTCTGGTGAACACAAGCTCAAGATATTTTCATGTTTTATTCGATGACATAAAATACATCAGTAGTAATAATTTTTAAAAGCTTTTTTTCTTTTTTTCTTGCCTCCACCATCACTCTTGGGCTGCATCTGAAATCACTTCCCTAAGGTGAGAACAGCATTATGTCCTAATTCACAGTAGGTGAAAAGTAGCCTACACGGATGACCTACTACTTCTGGTGAGATCCTGAAGAGTGCATACGATGGACACTTTACTATCCCATGAGGCCACGGGACAGGATTTGTGAAGCTGGGACAACAATGTAGTATATGGATTCATACTTTATAAAACATACTTTTTAATGGCCGTGAAGTGAGTACAAAAGAAGTACCTAGTAGGCTATGTGATTTCAGATGCAGCGTAGTATCATGGTTTGCATGAGGGAGTTTATATTTTCTTCAAAAAAAGATTTTTGTTTGTGTATAAACAGTAGTCAACAAGTGGATCAAAACCTTACATCAAAGTTACACATGAATTTTGAACAATACCTGTATAATATGTATATAAATGTAGCCTACTATTTAAAATATTAACAGTTGTCATCAATTGGCCATATTTTATATCGTAAAATATTGCCGTCACGTTAAAACTTTGCACCTTCTTGAGTAATCTTTTAATATGCATTAAAAGGTTTATATGTATCAGTTCAGATGAGCATTAAAGGGGTCATCGGATGCAAATTCACTATGCTGTTTGCAGTGTGTGGACACAACCACCATACAATGGAAAAAAATCCATTCACTCCTTTTTTTTATCCTCAAAAAGCCTAAACACTCTCAATAATCAAGCCGTTTGGATTTTCTGAGCAATATGAGGCCATCATATGGGTCGCTGTGAACAGAGCTGTTTTTGAGGAGGTAAAAAGGGAATTTTAACTAAAGTATGTTACAAACTTTGCCTAAAGAAGCATACCAACTTGTGGAAAATAGGCATCCGATGACAATCACGGTTTAAACCGGTCTTTTGTGTGAGGGATTATAAAAAATTTTTTTGCACAATTTGAAAAAACTCTTTCTATCTACCTGACTCTCTCAGTCCATGTGTTTTGTCATGGTGTTGCACGAGCCTTCGGTTCTCTTACGGGAAGTGCATGAGGCTGTGCAGACAGTCTCATGGTTGATCATAACATGGTATTTTGGAAATGCCACAGCGCTATAACTTAATCTGTTTCCTCTTTTGAAGACTGTGCGGTTAGGAGTCAAATTTCCAGTCAGCACCTCATGTCAGATGAACACAACAGCAAAGGTTTTATTTTTTTACCTGCACTACTTAAAACAAGTTAATCAAGTTAAAATAGGTGATTCAGAATAGAATTCATTTTCGGGAACCTCTGCGTGTGTGAATCACGCTTTCGCATGTGCCGGTGATATTTCATCACTTTGAAATGATGCAGCATTTCTGCATATTCTAAGAAAGACCAGTTCCAAAGAAGGTCACTGAGTTTACACTGGGGAAGTGAAAGATATCTGGCCGCATGCTAATAAACCATGTCATGAAACTGTCACAAAAACTGCACAGGTGGCTAGTCTGTATGACTGAAGCTGATAATTATTTTACAATCATCGGCAACAGTTTCAGAAATTATTAGTATGGTTATTCATATTGAATGGTTTGATTTCAATCTCAGATACACAATGTGTTTTATAAAAAATCAAATGGATTTGGTCAATCTTGTAGCTGTGATTCTGAAAACTGGTCTAATAAAACAAATCAATATTCATTATAAATAATATAATTAAGATTGATATTTTAACATTAATTGTGATTATTGATTTAAAATCACACAAAAAAATGTATTAACCATGCTCCCTTGATGTTCATAAATTCTGTTATAATGGATTTTTCAACCAGAGTAAGTACCACCTTCATGTTTTTCACATCTTCATTGATAAACCCGGGGTCATTGGTGTTTCGGGCCTTTAATCGTCATATACCCTTTCCTGTGCGACCGGCACAGAGATTGTCCAGCCAGTGTTTATACCCTTCTCCAGCCGATGCCAGGCAGATGTTAATGACCCTGAGGAGACTCTCAACCTAAAGACGCTATAATAGTCTAGAATGGTGTTTCTGATCATCTCTGGATCATGGTGTCTTGTTTAAACTGTTTCAACAAGCTTGTGTGGAATGGAGCTACAGGTGTTTGTTAGGTCTAGCCAGAGTGCCACAAGGTCTCCTCTGCTTTCCCTTGCTTCGCAGATCAGCTGTGTCACTTCTCCTGTGTGCTCCAGGCATCGGGTCACTCCTGGAACGTCTGTACTGAGGTGTCTATGTTTGTATTCTTCAAGGGGAACCAGTTAGACGCTGGGCCATATTCTTGAAAAAGATTTTCCCTTCATCGCTGAGCAGCGAGATGATGCGAAACTGTTCAATGTTGCTTGAATCCTCTTTCGGTATCCATACACCCTCTGCTTGCCTCCACTGAGCAGCAACCTTTCCTCTTCGCCAGATCACCTTCCATAGTCGCACTAGGAGCCTTGGGCACTGGTTGTAGACCTTGCATTCTTCTACACTGGGGCTAGGGGTGGAACTTGCTCTTGCAGCTCTGACTGCTTCTTTGGCCTCCTTCAGGGTGAGCTCAGAGATGTTAAATAGTCACCGTTTCTGGAGGTGTCACCAGTGCCTCACATGGGCCAAGGTCTTGCTCTCTTGAGCTGTCACCGAAGGTAAGTCTGAGATGGTGATTAACTTCTACGGAGCAAGTGAAGTAGCCGCTTCGCTTCAGTCCCAGTAGCCTCTTTGTGAAGCTAAAGGGGTTGGCAATGAAAGCACTTCACTTTCGGGTCCTTTCCTTGCCCTTCCTTCGATGCCACTCAGCCCGCCTAAAGCCCCTTTCACACAGAGATTCCGGGAAATACACCGATAATTTGTCCCGGGATCACACTACCAGTGATTTTCCAGAATCCTAGCGAGATGATTCACACACAACGCACACACAAATTTTTTTTCTGATTCTAACGCATCACGTACCGTTCCACTAAGCTGGCGAACGATCTCAGCTTCAGCATCATCAGTACGACACACCCCTTACGGCATTGATTACGGCACCATCGATCCGGGATCAAAATTTTCCGGGATCAATGCGCTGTGTGAAAGGGTCTTCAGTGTATGAACTTCCTCCTTGTGTTGTCTCTGAGGTCTGACAAGGCAGTTTTTTCTCCTCCTTAGCCAACATGCTTCAGGAATCTGAGTTCTTGTCTAAGCTGGCTGATCTTGTGCTTCCACCGATTAGGTCTTGCTAGATTGCTTGTACCACACTCTTCCATGACACCAACCTGTTCTGAGTCTATGCTAATGAGGGTGCACATAGTCTGGTCGGCATTGACCGTAGATGTCGCCTCCGGAATCTTGTCTACATCCTTGTCCAACTGGAGCCACTCCTTCTTATTAGCTGCACCTTCACCTGAAGTTGTTCCGACTTCCTGCTTCGTGTGGGGACCTGTGTTAATGGAGGTTCCTGGCAGTGACTATGGGCCTGGCTCCTCCTCCGTCTGACCTGCTTCTGTAGTCTTAACCGCAGAACTTGTAGTACTGGCTACTGCTCCTGTGCGTTGCTTCACTTGTCCCCCACCTCAAACAGGCCATCTTTGTCTGGTGGAGCTTCAGACCTCTGAGGTTTTTGCACGACTTGCTGCAGATAGGGATGTTAAAGATTAATCAACGATCGATTAATTGTCCATGTGGTCTGATGAGACAAAAATAGAGCTTTTTGGTCTAAACTCCACTTGCCGTGTTTGGAGGAAGAAGAAGGATTTCATTTCATTTCAGTTTTATTTATCTCGAACAATCAGCAAAACAAAATTTTAAAACCACAAAATACAACCCAAACAGTCAGAATTTAATAACAAAAAACAAAACAAAAATAAAATAAAAATATAAAAGGATTAGTTTGAGAAGGAGCAGGCGGAAGCAAATAGCTTATTTAATCCTGCCCCTTATTTCACAAAATAATATTATTACAACTTAAATAGATAATCAAATACCGCACATAATCTTTCAGGTCTTACAATAACTTACAACAATACAACAATATACAACAATACCTTTAAATTACAATTCCATTCCTGAGATTAGGTCTATTAATTGGACAAGGATGAGTATAACCCCAAGAACACCATCCCAACCGTGAAGCATGGAGGTGGAAACATCATTCTTTGGGGATGCTTTTCTGCAAAGGGGACAGGACGACTACACCGTATTGAGGGGAGGATGAATGGGGCCGTGTATCGCGAGATCTTGGCCAACAACCTCCTTCCCTCAGTAAGAGCATTGAAGATGGGTCTTGGCTGGGTCTTCCAGCATAACAATGACCCGAAACACACAGCCAGGGCAACTAAGGAGTGGCTCCGTAAGAAACATCTCAAGGTCCTGGAGTGGCCTAGCCAGTCTCCAGACCTGAACCCAATAGAAAATCTTTGGAGGGAGCTGAAAGTCCGTATTGCCCAGCGACAGCCCCGAAACCTGAAGGATCTGGAGAAGGTCTGTATGGAGGAGTGGGCCAAAATCCCTGCTGCAGTGTGTGCAAACCTGGTCAAGAACTACAGGAAACGTATGATCTCTGTAATTGCAAACAAAGGTTTCTGTACCAAATATTAAGTAAAATGCTAATTAATTACTTAAAAATCATACAATGTGATTTTCTGGATTTTTGTTTTAGATTCTGTCACTCACAGCTGAAGTGTACCTATGATAAAAATTACAGACCTCTACATGCTTTGTAAGTGGGAAAATCTGCAAAATCAGCAGTGTATCAAATACTTGTTCTCCCCACTGTATATACGTTATATATATATATATATATATATATATATATATATATATATATATATATATATACAGTATTACACACAAAAGATGCATGGATGGCACACAAAACACACTTTAAAAACAAACAAAAATGACCAAACGACCAAAAATATCTAAAACTCTGCTAAAATATGTTCTTCTCACACAGAGAGTAATTGTCACTCCAAAGTTGCGTTTTAACATGATGGCGAGCTGCACACAATTAGGAGGTAGAGGAGGAAGTGGGTTCTGCACGGGTGTCGCAAACTGATGATTACACGTGAGGCAGGAACGGGACTGATGGGTGGTGCCATGCTGATATCCAGTGCCTGTCTCATGACTTGCTTCCCTGTATTCTACAGAAAAACACATTGGTACACTCATGCTGCCCATGTTGCATGCCTCTCGAGGTAGAGAGAGTCTTCTGAATTGCTTACCATACTCTAGCCATTACTTTTTAGATTTGTGGATTTTATTGTATTCAAGTATTCAAATATATATATATATATATATATATATATATATATATATATACATGTGCTTTCCAATTGAAGATTCATGACATGCACATCTGAGCTATATTAGAGAACTGGTTGATATTGGTTGATCGATCTAATGCTTTACATTCCCCTTCATCAGTGAAATTCTAAATTCATCTGCACAATTAATCAATTCAGGACACATTTACAAAAAAGAATATGAGAAATGTATAGAAAATATACTTGACGCATTATGACAACTAGTTTTGTCATAATTAATTTTTTGCACTTGCAAGGAACTAATGCCTAGATGTTTCAACACTGAACCAGTATAATATATGTTGAGCAACATGACATTAGAAATCGATACTGTAGGAAACAGCAGACAACTGTACATTTGCATTATTCACAAATTATTCACTGGTGATGATGATAGTATTTGTTTACTGCTTCTAAATCATTGTTAAATAAAACACTCAAAACTCAGTTTGGGTGGCAAATAATTGTCATGGAATAATGTCACAATGCAAAAAATAGGATTCATTTACTTTGGCAAATGAAAATTATTTAATGTTTAAATAATTATGGCTGTTACTCATTTGGCCTCATTTGCACAACACTAAACAATTCTGGCTCTAAAAAAAAGTTTTCACAAAAGTTAGTGACAACTAGGTAACAATGGTGTGAAGAGCTTGACATAAAATATGTGTGTAAAGGAAGCATTTCCGTTTATCCAAACCAACTCAAATTGCTTTCAAGCTATACATCTTTTAAGTTCATCCATTCCCTGTGAATCGAACCCATTGCTAGCACCATTGTCTACTGTTTGTCTACACGAATGCTTTTACCATGATCATTATTTCCTACAATAAAAAGAAAAACATACAATTGGCTATAAACATTGCAAGCAAAATGTTTATAGTTTTTTATATAATTCGCCCAACAAATATATCAGTTTATCACTAATCAGTATTATGATGTATATCAGCCACCCTGCTCTCATCCGCCAATGGGAAAGAAGGACAAAAACATCCAAGAACAGACATCAATAGGGGACAAAAGATATAAACACTGTAGTACTTGTAAATTTAAACAACAAAAGCTGATGGCACAAACATTAATTTCCCATCTGGAGCATTTGCCATCTTTGACCACCAATGTTTGTGATCGTGGCACGGCGTTCTCAATGGCAGAACCCATGGTTACACGCATCCATCAGCCCATGAGGCCAGTCGAAAGTCATGTAGATATTAATGAGTGTAATGGCGTCTGTTCTGCCTCCTGACCTCCAGTGTTTGTTTTCGTATTAATCGGGAACACATGGCGTTACCTGAACCCTCTCTTCACACTCCAACATGCCACGTGGGTGGCAAAGGATTGAAAACAACACCTCGTAGCAGAGCGAAAACAACCGTGTGTGTGAGCGTGTTTCCTTCCCCTGCTTTGTTACTTTACTCCTGCACGCTCCATTCAGTAAGGCTTTCGAGCCACACTCTTGAAATAACAAGCGTGTTTACTAATAACAAATTTATTTGCCATACTGTAAAGGATATAACTTTCACCACGCCACTCTGCTCTCACGAAAGCCTTTGTCGACAGCCAAACATGTTATTTCCAGTTTTGTGTTAATGTTAAATATTTGCATTCTAAGCCAATGACCAAACTTGGAAAACTACCATACAGTTCAACAACTGTTTTTAATTAGTGTTACACATTTAGCAGAGCTTTTTTTATACGGCTTTCTGCATGTTTAAGCGCCATAATAACTTAAATGAGTCAAAGCTAGCTCTTTGTGTTCAATGTAGATGAAAAGGTTGTCTTTATTTTGTATATTATTTGCTATTTTGCAATTTGATTTCAGAGGACAATCTTGTTTTTGTTCTTTAGTCTTTGTAAAACACAGATGGGCCTTTTCAAAGACAAAATTTGTACGCTACAAACATTAATCTGTGTTATAATACATCATTTAGAGCCATGACTGGCTGACTGGAAGCATCAGATGAGTATTTTTGGTAGAGAATAAATAATTTGTTTGGACGGCTCATTAAAATGGTTTATTTGAGTCATCGCGCAATAGTGTTCCCAGAAGTCTGGAATTTTTACGTGTTATTCATTTATTTGTGTAGTGAGATCAATATTTTGTTAAAGGTACACTATGATATCATACCTCTCATAAAAAAATCACTACTAGGTTTAAGAGATTTAACCAGTTTAGATGGAAAGGATCTCAAGCTGACTAGCTGAAGACATTATGGTAGCTTTACCCATTAATAAACACAGTATTACAAAAATAATGGAAGCCATAATGAAATGACCCTTCACAATAGATAATGCTTTACAATCAACTCTGTTAGAGAGCTGGCAATTAATCTATTCAATATAACTCACCTGTTCAGTAATAAAAGCTTTCGTGTAAGAAAAACATACATATTTAAAACTTTAAAAACTAAAATAACTAGCTTTCGGCTATAATATACACATAATTCACCCGTTGTATTTCTATATGTAACCAATTTTTCCTGCCCCTTCTTAAAGGTGTTCCTTGTGCTCACTGTGGAAAAGCCCCGCCCCGCATGTTGACGGGATTAGTTACATGTTTGTGACGGTAGGAAACGGGCGATTTCAAACCGCGTTTGTGAGACTGTCTTAAGTACACTGCAGTTTTATGGGGAAAATACTTGCTTGCACATGTTTTGTCTTAAAACATATTAAAAACACCACATAGCTAGCCTAGAAATCTAGACGCACCCTAGCGGCAGCAAAATGTACAGGTATTTTGCAGCCAGGGCAGTCTAGCAACTCTCCATTGAATTTCGAGCTGCAAAAACCTAAATTGGGTCAGGCCAATCACGTCGTGTATAAAGTAGGCGGGGAGGGCTTAACATAATGACGACAGAGTTGCGACGGTTACCTGACACTTGAAAACAAAGAATGGCGGCTGCTGCAGGCGAACAGTCTTTCGAATCGGCTTTGTCCGCGACTCTGGAGGACTTGGAGTTAGGTTTTTCTTTGAGAAAAGAGCAAAGAACGGCACTTAAGTCATTCTTAAAAAAAGGAAGATGTGTTCGTAGTGCCGGCCAGATATGGCAAAAGTTGAATCTATCAACTAGCTCCGCTGTTGGGAAAACGCTCTGGTTGGGTGAAGCGCTGTCCTATTGCGTGCAGAGGGAATTTGAAAGACAGCCGTTTATCCCGCCCCTCGGATTGAGCCGTGTCTATGGTGAGTTGCCAGACCCAACATCTTGATGTAGGTCTGGCTTGCCAGGCTACCACATAGCCATATGAACATTAAAAACTTTCTTTAAAGCTGCAGTCCGTAGCTTTTTTGGGTTAAAAATTATAAGATTCAAAATGGTAAGCTTGTAATAATGTTTTTAATCCCAGTGGTACTGGTGGATTTCAGCGGGAAATTCGAGCATGTCTTTGCGTCATTACGTCACATCTGTACTCGTAAAGAAGGAGTCTCGGCTAGTAGGCTATATTGCGTGTGAGGATGTTGGTGGTGGAGATTTATAGCCTTTTCTCACAGCACTTGATATGATTAAACTTATCAATTTGATGGCGGGTCCAGAAAGGTTCAAACGACAATCACCAGTGACAACTGGAGATTCACCCGTTGTAAAACGCGAAAGAATTTGGACTTCGGAGAAAAAAGAGACTGCAACCGGCCCAATGCGAAAACAAGGACAAATATCGGAAGGACATTAAATGTAGTCACGCAATGCTGATGTTGTTAGCATTAACAAATTTGAGAACAAAATATAATTTGCACGGTTTGACGTGATATAAGCGTTCGATAGATTTAATCGGCGCGATTTACTGCAATGCTTTTTTCCCCTTAGTTGCTCAGAAAAAAAAAGTGGATGTTACGTACTTGTTCAGATGACATCTTCCGGTGAAAATTCTTATGTTGGTCATACTTCCAAAAAGTAGAATCTGTGATTGCGAATGACAGGATCCACACCACCAGCGCAGTGATTGTCAACCGCACATTCTCCTCAAAACATTGGATTCATCCGCGCTGTGCCGTGCCGAGGCACAACCCACGAAAAGTTGATAATTCCGCGAATAACTGCAATTGCAGGTTTCGAACAGAGATGGCGACAAAGAGGAAAAACTGCGGACTGCAGCTTTAAGAAAGGTTTATTATTTAAGTAATAAGTACTCTTTAAAAGAGGGATGTAGATGCATACTGTACCACTGTGAACTCGTTGCATGGCAAGAGGTGCATTTACTTTAAATAAAAATAAATAAATCAATAAACATGCAGTTTTGAAACGATATGAAAGTGATATGTTTCTGCAGGATTGGGTTAAGTCTGGGTATTTTAAATACAGGCGAATGAGTTGTAAACAAATAGCTGATCACCAATGAGAATTTGAATTTGTCTAATGCACAACAAAAAGAGAGAAAGACAGAGCACAGGGCCAAACAATTAATCCTGGAGAAATATGTTATGTTGGCTCCATCTCAGCCCATCTGCTGTGAGTCTCTGCCTCCTCAGCAGATTTCTGGAGCGAGGAGAAATAAGCTTCGAGTCGCCCACTACTGAGACACACAGGTGCTTCAAGACAAGAGCTTGAGAAACTGTACCGGCACTTAACCAAACCTGATACATCTTTTTTCAGCACTAGAATTACTCAAACAAATTTATCAGAGAAGCAAAAGCCATGACCTGAGCCTGTCACAGCAGCTAAACATGACTGGAGAGATGAAGGTGTATCAAATACTTTCATTTCGTTTGAATAGAAATGTAAAAGTTGTTACACAATATTTTGTGCTGATGTAACAGCGTAAATTAAAGGGAACATGAGAAATCCAATTTTCCCTTGATCTTTTGACATGTAAGAGGTCTTTAAAACACCATTAAAACATCCTGCAAGTTTCAGAACTTAAAACGTCCTCCTCATTATAAACAAACTATTTAATTAAATCAAACTCCAAAAAACGGTTTGTTTTGATATTGCTGGATCTGTGATGTCACATGGGACATTTGCATATAAATACTGTACCTCCTGAGCAACATCAACGAATAGTTAGTTATACATCATCACACATAGGCATTTAAATATATTGTATACAAAATATCAAATAATTATCATATGCAAATAGAACAAATCTCAACATCAAACTCTCATATAAAACATTTTCTGAATGATTGAATAAATAAATAATTTTATATAATAAAAAAATGAATTAGCTCTTAAAATGCGAGTGGATTGCACACATGCTTTGAACAAATATTAGATGTTGGGGACCCTGGCTTAGAGGTATTATAGCTTTTATTTTTTATATTTTCCAATTTTATTTTAATTTTACGGTAACACTTTAGTTTAGGGTTATAAAAAGCAACAATTGAAACTAAAAGTTGAGAAAATCACTATTTTGTCAAAGACTTCATCCGGATCGGATTCTGATCGATGATCAAAACATAGATGGAGTAGATCGAGTCCATCAACACCTTCCAAAGCTTCACAGTCCTATAGCTCTTCCTGGGTCGACATTTCATTTGGTAACATTAGGCAGTTTTGATTTATATGCTGTTGAATGTTGGATTATGGATGGCGTTAGATTACATCTGCGTAAGCAATGCTTTCATCGCTCGTTTATAAATTTCTGTCAATTGGGGGAAGGGTTTGTTATAACCCTCATTTTCATTTTTGTCATTTTCATCTAATATTTATATATTTCAGACTTCTTTTAAAACATTTATAACACTTTCAGTTATCAATAACAACACTGCTTAATTTTAATCTCCTATAAAAAGGCAAAAAGTAAGTCCCCCAAAAAATAAATGATAAAATAAACTATATCTCACAATAAGCAAAGAAATTGCGAGTAATTATCAAGAGGTTAGTGAGTCATGGCTCCTGGGCTCAGGTCTCTCTGACATGAGATTCTCATCTAGGCTTCTCGTGTTCCCAGAGAAACATCTCCAGAGAGAACGGCCATGGAGATTACAGCTCCACAGAAACAAATATCAGAAATTCTCTGATACATGTTGGCTGCGTCCGAAAGCAGAAAAATGCCACTTTTGGAAGCTGCATTCTAAGGTAGGAAGGCATCAAGGCACGTCCGAATCCAATGTTACTGTCTCCTGAGATACCTTCATCTGATCAAGCTTTAAAAGCAGCATAGATGTATCCATCGCTGCCTTTGATGTCCCACAATCCTGTGCTTTCTATTTTGTGACAGTTGAGCTAGAAAAATAAATAAAGATGGCATCGGAAAGTTGCAGTTGGTGGTCCGTTTGTGTGTAAATGTATGTTTTTGACCAACATTTTCCACTTTTGATGTCATCTCTAGTGTGAAATTACTATTGAAGTAATTAAATATTCATTTTGGTACCACCAAAGTGTCACGGTCACCAGCTTGTCACCACATCCTCACTACATTTCCCATCATCCTCCCTGGCCCTCACCTGCATGCACTTCCCAATAACAGAGATCGCTGCGCCCTATAGACTTGTTGTACTCCTCCACCCAAGATGGCCGTCCAGTTGAGAAATATGTGGAGGATTTCCTGGAGCTGGCTTCAACAGTCCATGGAGGTTTGGACGAACCCCTGCACTCTCGAATGCCGTGGAATGTGCATGGCTGCACGTTAGAGCAATACGTCCTGTATGCACTCCTGCTCAGTCGATCCGCCTCCAGAACGTCACATCCTCTCCCATCATTTACAGAGTCCTCTCCTGAATGCCTTCCAGACTCTTGTCCCGCCGAGACCACTCTTCCAGAGTCTCGTCCCATCGAGACCGCCCTTCCAGAGCTTCTTCACATCATGCCAGTCAAGCCTGAGCTTCTTTACGTCATGCCAGTCAAGCCTGACCTTATTTACGTCATGCCTGCCACACCTGAACTTCACGCCACGCCTGAGCCCTTGTCTCCGGCCAAGATGGCTGCCGCCACGCCTGAGCCCTCGTCTCCGGCCAATATGATCACTGCCATGCCTGAGAATCCGTCTCCGGCAAAGATGGCCAGGATGGCCTCAACCAGGATGACCTCCGCCACGTCAATGCCTATTCCTGTCCCAAGACCTGTTACTACTCCAAGATCTGTTCCTGAGTCTGTTCCTGTTCCTGAGCCTGAGCGCCCCCCCCCCCCCCCCTTACCTTCAATAAACCTGTTTCTCCTCATTACCATCCTTGTTGTGAGTCTCTGTTCTGTGACACAAAGCTAGTTCTATTTAGTTGTAGATCATTAAACCGTTAGGCTGCCTCAGAAGTCTGTATGAAATCAGTTTCGTGAGGTACATTAAAGGAGACATATCATGCTTTTAAATCGTTCCTTTTTACATATAAATCATACATTTGTAGTCTATATAAAGCGGAACTGCAATGCTTGGGTCTGAATTCCTCATTATTATAGCTCCACAGGCCCCTTTTCTACCCCTTTTCTGATGTGCGTCTGAGAGCAACTCGTTTTGGTGCGGTCTCTTTAAATACAATTGAGACACTTCATACCCCGCCCCCTCTCCAGGTTGTACTGTAGCAGTGACACTCGGTTCAACTCCACCCCGTTCGGCCATTTTTGTAGTTTGATAGCAGAGATAAGATTATCTAGCGGCACAGAAACGTTTTATTCACACATTATTAACAAAATGTCAACAGCGGAAGACTTGTCCAGCCAGCCTTACATGTTCGAGCCAGAGTCGGAGCCGGAGCGAGATGAAAATGAAGACGACGAACCTGCAGAACAACGTCTTCATGGATGTATCGCAATGGTGTGTTACTGTATTTACACATGAAACTTTGGTCTTCCGACCTTTTACCACCGTGTCGATTTATTTTGATTAATATGTGCGAGGGAGAGAGAGCAAGAGAGCGTCTAGTTTGGAGACGGTGAAGTCTTGTTTACACTTTCGCCTGGCTCCGAAGAGAGAGAGTGTGCGCGCGCGTGCGCGCAACCGGGGTCTCTCTCTCTGCTCGTTCTTTCAGTTAAACATGCGCCCTGTCCTATTTTTTACAGTCTATGGCCCTGTCACAAGCGCGGCAGTTCATCTACATTAGACGGTGTAATGAAGCGTGTGGGTTACTACATCCAACAACCGAACATTTTAACTTACCCTCTCGTAACTTCTGCATCCTTTAGCTTGGACTACAAAACTGCAGCGAGAAATAAAAATGGCGGATTGCTTGAAGTGGTGGGCCGGAAGTCAATGTCCTTATTTGGCAGTTCCGCTGCAAATACTGTGACGTAATAGTTCAAAAAACGTCATAGATAACAGAAAAATCGGAACAGGTTGAAAAATATGACCAAAACAGAATATAAAGATATCAACGAAGCACCTGAAGAGAATCATTTAAAATTTTCTGTACTTCTAAACACTCCAATTATACAACAAAATGCATTTAAGGGCTAAAAAAGTGGATTTAGCATGATATGTCCCCTTTAATGCGCAAACTCTACCTACCAATTTATTGCCTGATAGTCATTGCCAGCTGCATAAGCTTTCGGACGCAGCCATTGTCATATATTGTATAATGTGACATATTTCCAAGTAAAACAGGATATTCAAACCATGCCTGACCTAAAGGTTACACTGCCGTGATCAGAATTACCTATTTTGCCTCAACTTTCACATGGTTAATCCAGAGGTGTTTACCACAGGTTGTGTGCCATTGATCTCATGCGCTCTGCATGCTCGCTCCGTGTTGTTCTCCGAGCTGGAGTGTCTCTGTGTGAGCGCCGCGGGGCCGGGCCGAGCGGGATGCACAGCGGGAAGCGTTGAGCTGTAATTCAGGGGACAGATGAAGGCCTGCTGCTGCTGAATTAGAGATCCAGACTGCTGGAGACACTCTAATTTGCCCTGCCATGTGCAAAGGCATGCGTGGCTCGGAGCGCCGGCCTGATCGCATGATTAGCGGGTTTGGCTTGGTTTTAAAGGGGAGGATGAGTCTATTAGAAAACATATGAAGGGGGATTTAAAAAATGGTTTAGCTGAACAAACAGCATATTGGTT
This sequence comes from Vimba vimba, assembly GCA_022828995.1. Classification (NCBI taxonomy): domain Eukaryota; kingdom Metazoa; phylum Chordata; class Actinopteri; order Cypriniformes; family Leuciscidae; genus Vimba; species Vimba vimba. The sequence goes on from CM040826.1 coordinate 11,855,217, forward strand.
GGCGGTACTGGGGAGCTTGTGAAAATACAGTGAAAATGATTAACTCTTTCCTTGTCATTGACAAGATCTTTCAACATTTATGACAATACTTCCCTGCCATTGACAAGTTTATCCAGCAATCCATGATTTCACTGTTACATGGAAGGGGGCACTGTTACGTACAACATCTCCAGATCCAAAAACAAATGAAGAAGATCTGCGTAATCCAGAAGGAGCGCATGGAAGTTATTTGCGTGCATATAATCTAACGCAATTATCAAACATTAAACAGAATATATCAATCAAAACTGCCTAATGTTACTGAATGAAATGTCGACCCAGGACAAGCTACAGTATAGGACTGTGAAGCTTTGTGGGTGTTGATGGACTCAGTCTACTCTGTCTGTGTTTTGATCATCGTTCTGAATCTGATTCTGACAAAGTCTTTGGCAAAAACTTGATTTTCTTAGCTTTTTGTTTATAATGTTGCTTTTTTATGAGACTTACCCATATTCAAGTGTTGATAAAAAAGAATGAATGAAGTTAGAAGAAAATATTTTTTATTCAAAGCAGAAGTTGTGTTCTTTTTTTTTGATACATTGACTGCATGTTCAGATATTCATACAAAAAAATGTTCTATGAGTCTTTAAAGTTTTGTGAAAATGATCAAAAATGGTGCCGCTGACTGGCAACTAATGCGGTTAAAGGTGCTGTAAGCAATTTTTGAAAAACGCAGTTGAAAGTGCATCGACCGAGCAGCACAACACACTTACAGCCAATCAACAGTAGGGGGCGTGACCACTCATGATGAAGGTGGAGAGAAAGAGTGAGCAAGAGGGAGATCTGAAGATGGCTGAGAGAGACATTACAAAGGGAAAGGCTCAGAGGAATATCACTGGGAAAAGAAGTGTTATGATCAGGCAAGAGCTTTAGGACCCGTGTTGATGTTAGAAAAGCTTTCCAGCGCTGGACTGAGACATAAGCAGGAAGGCCTGAAAACGGACACTGAGGTTGAGTAGCATGGTTTTAAGTGTGTGCTGCTGGCAACTAACAATGATCTCTTGCTCTTGTGTACTGTAAGTACATTTTTTATGCTTCCTTGTTCGTTCATCATCTTCACTTTACTTTTTACTTCTCTTCTGCAATTATAAAACAGACGTCCACTCTTGCATTGCATTTTAGTGCATTTTGGGGACGGAGCACTGAAGGGAGGGGTGTGTTTGTTTGGGTTGATTTCAGATATCAACAGTGTTTAACAATGATTTTGAAAAATCGCATACTGCACCTTTAATGAACTAAAATGCAAAACATAATCTGACTGTATAGTCTGGTATTGCCAATATAACCTGTCAGAGATTCTGAAATTCTGCGGGCACTGTTTCCCCACAAAAAAAACCAGACAGTCTGATATTTGACTCTTTAAACAAAGGTTTCTAATCTAAACATTAATGGATGGAAATTACATCCTGCTGAAATGTAAACTTTCTTCCCCAAAAAATGTCTAAAGTGCTGCTGAATTTCGCTGCTCTTGCACCGAGTACCAAGAAAGGGAAGTTGACTGAGCACAGAAACGGCAAAACAGCAGAGAACAATCCTTCCTACGGGAAATTACATGTAATTAATCAGAGCAAGACAATTAATCTTGAGCTGTGGGCCTCTTGAAAGATTTTTGATTATTACTTCCACAGTGCTATGGAGAAACAGGAATTCAGTTTGACGCGAATCAAATCACACAGATGCTCCTAAAAAGAAAGGTTTTAGCAAGGGTTTTAATGCCTGAAGAACCTTTTGTTCTCATAGGAGATCATTTTAACTTCATTAGATGCCATTTAATCAAGGTTCTTTATTGGCTTCTATGGTTCCATGAAGAACCTGTAACATCCTTGGGACCTTTGAAACAAAGGATCTTTATAGTAAAAAAGGGTTCTTTAGATCAGTGGTTCTCAATTCCAGTCCTCGGGACCCCTTGCTCTGCACATTTTGTATGTCTCTCTTATCTGACACACTCAGTTCAGTTCATGGAGTCTCTCTTAACGAGCTGATGATCTGATTCAGGTGTGTTAAATAAGGGAGACATACAAAATGTGCAGAGCAGTGGGTCCCGAGGACTGGAGTTGAGAACCACTGCTTTAGATTATTAATCATCACACTAAGAAAAAATTGGTTCTTTTAAGAACTATTTACTGAAAAAAAAAAAAAAAACCTTTTAGAAATGCAATTTTTAAAAATTAAGTGAATTTACATTTTTATAATGCTTTGAAGTATCCAAGTGGCCTCCACTCAATAACAGATACCTAGAACAATTAGGCTGATCTGAAGACCCTTCAGTCCCATCAGCAACTTCAGGTTCCTGATCAGAAAAAGGTTCTTTGCTGAACCTTATGTGCTTATCCAGTATTAAATAAATAGTTCACACAAAAATGAAAGTGGTTATTCACTCCCAAATCAAATCATCAATGAAGAACCAGTGAAGTTTGATGGTGTGTTCCCACACTTGATTTGGACTTTGTATTCACAAGCTGAATAGACCACTGGTGTGGGTTACATAACTATTTTACGGGGTGGCGATTTTAATATGAATTCGTACAATGTGATTTGTATGGAAACATGAGTAAAAAAAGTAAGCATGAAGGTGCACCCCTAAACCTATCTGTCAGCGGGAAGATGATGATCATATGAAAACATAGAAATGTACGGAGCCCTACACATGACATGCAGAAAAAAAAAGCAAGCTAAATCATGCGCACGATTTACTATTTCATTCCCTCGATTTGCTATATCGTGCGCATGATTTATAAATCGATGGAACAAATTTGTAAATCGGCCGCATGATTTAGCAAATCGAGGGAATGAAATCGTAAATCTTGCGCAGGATTTACTTTTTTTTCTTGCATGTCATGGGCGGAGCTCCCTACAAATGAGAATTCAATACAAAGTTCTACGGATTGGCCACCAATTTGCCAAAATGTAAAATAGTTACAAATTGCTATGAGAGTGTGCTGTACGTTACCTTTATGCCCTTTTTTGTAGTTTGAAACGCCATTGACTTGATGACTAGATGAAAAACATTCTTTAAATGATATATTTTTTGTGTGTTTTGCAGAAAATAACCCCAATTTAATCCAGCTCGCTAAATGTTTGTTAAATAAAAATAAAAATAAATCTTTTTGCTTTAGCTTTTAACTAGCAAATGATTTTTCCTGAAGCATTCTTTATATTATTTTTATCTTCTATTATTATTATTATTATTATTATTATTACTATAAAGTGTGTTTTTTTATTTTCAATTTTAATCTTATGGTATTTTTACTTTTGTGCTGAATTCTGACCCCTGCCAGATTATTACCCCCCTGAGTGTAGGTAGGTTTAGGATTAGGTGTGGGGGTGGTTTTAGGATTGGTGACCTCATCAAGAGGGGTAATAATTTGGCAAGGAGTTAAAATTCATTAAAATTCCGGAGTAATTCTGTGTTTGCGTCTGTCTCGTATTCGACTATGTGACATGGGTGAATCGGTGGGCGGGGCTAAAGAGGCAATGATGTAGAAGTAAGCGTTGATCTTCTTCTGCTGTGGCGGTCTTTCGTCGCACTATGACATCATACTGATATAAAATCCGAAACGAGTTGTTTTCTGAGCTTGGTTTCAATAAAAGTTGTTTTTGGACTAACAAGGAAGTTTCTAAAGAGTTCTGAAACTTACAGGATATTTTTATAGTACAATGACCTCTTAAAAGATTAAGGAAAATTTGATTTCTCAATTCACAACGCCTTTAAAGGTGCAGTGTGCGATATTTAGCGGCATCTAGTGGTGAGGTTACGAATTGCAACCAACAAAAGTTACGGTGGCCGACAGGAAAAGATATCGTCGTCTGAGACAGCAGAGAGTAGCCAGTTCAGCTATGAGGTTTCTTTACAAGGATAAATTAACCCTCTGAGGTCGGCAATCACGCCAGCGTGATTTGCTCGGTTTTTTTCCTATTAGTTCAAATGAGAGTCCAAATACTCTGTTGACTTTGATCTTACAAACCAGTTTCATACATCAATCGATCCTGTTAAGTGTGTATTATTTTTGTGTATACTCACAATAAAAACAAAGTGTTGTGCTTTTTGCCAAATAAAGAAAAATAAACACGAAGCGAGTTCTGCCTTCTCTCTGTCAGTGAAGTCCATTCTGAAATGCGTCCGAAAATGAACTGTAACTCAGCGAATACTCAGTCAATCAGGCATACAGACACACAGGCATGAAGCTTGAATTATCTTCTTTTAAATGAAGTAATTTATATAAAAAACAAATTTTCTCAGTTCATGTAATCTGTAAGAAAAGAGCGCAGTCCTTCTCATCTCAACTAATTATTTTTAATGTGACCCCGCCCACGGAGAGTGCGCTATTCAAACGCAAATGACTGAGGCAATCCGCAAACCTGTGAACGCCCCCATATCAGCTCGAGAAAACAAGTTTAATCAGATCTTTGTGTTTACACCGTCTCACAGCGCTGTGAGGAATAATAATAATGGAAAATGTACCTCAGAAGTGCAGGTATTTCGAGGAGCAAGGATCCTACTGAGCTGAGGAATACTGAAGTAAGTGTTTTTTCCTGCTCAAGTGAATCGCGTTTCTGTTTGTGAATGAATGAATGGCAGAGATGCGCGCTGTTTACCACAGCTCGCAAAAAGACAGTTTAAATTTTCTGTGTGTGAATGAATGATGATGTTTTAGCAAACTGTATTGCTATACTGAGATGAGTAAAAATCGACTGAAATATGTTGAAATAAAATGTAGGCTATTTGTATAAGCAACGTATTAAACTGCAAATTAACATTTATATGCCCTAATATTTCATAAAAACAACGTTACAGTCAGGCGTTTCTGTGTGTGAATGAATGTTTCGCTTTTAGCAAACTGTATTGCTATACTGAGTATGTTGAAATGTCGACTGAAATGTTGAAATAAAATGTATTTGTATAAGCAACGTATTAAACTGCAAATTAACATTTATATTTCTTATAATAAAAACGAAAGACCTATGTTACAGACATATGACAACATATCAACATTTCGTTGATTAGTTTTGGATAGATTATACATTTTTACTGTAAAATATCTGCCACCTCAAATAAGCTTTTGTTCATTTTTGCTCATATGTTAAATATAGTATGATTTGTCAAAAATAAAGTAATCAAATAATCAATCAAATCCTTAACTTTGAAATATGTATGATAAAATGTATACTTTAGTTTTTACAAAGAAAGATTACACTTGAATTGTTGTTGTAATTGTAACCTTTTTAATAAAAAAATATATTTACAAGGTAGATGTAAACAAACTATTAAAAGGTAAATATAAGCCTTTTCTTTAAATATTTTTTATTGTGTTTTATTAGTGACACATTTGGGGAGAGGATAAATATTCCAAAACTGAAAATACAGTATGAGAATTAACTGCACAATTACTAGACATGTTTTCCTTGGATATTATAGGCCAATTTGCAAGCACAATTTGTGAGAAAAAAATAAAAAATAAAAATGGGATGCTTCCAACTGTTGCTCTTGCATTCTTTCTTGTGGCTATAGGTGCTGTCATGAATGAATGGCTCATTAAGTATGCGGGCCCCATTGTCTCCTCAGGTGTGAATCACTAAATATGCATGATGGTGTCATTGGATCGTTGACGCCCACTCGAATATTGCCTTTCCAAACAGAAAGTGCTTTGCAAAATTTAAATCAATGTATTGTGTGAATGATAAGGCAGGGTGATTTTCACATCATTTTGAAGAAAAAAACTCTAGGCGACCATTAGTCAAAAGTCTTATTGACACATATTTAGTATGTGTTTTGTGGCCTTATTTCAGAAACTTTAGTTTTTAGTTTTTTCAATAACCATGCATAAACATTATTCTCTCAAAAATGCAAACATGTACATTCTTTTTACTCACATATTATGGTAGCCCTGTTTGTGCTAAATAGAGTGTAATTTTTTTGCCATTAATATGTTTATAAGCAACTGAAAAAAGCACAAATGTCAGGGCATGTCAGAACATCTCAAGGACCCCAAAAACACCTTAGACCCCAGAGGGTTAAGAAATGATGTTTACTTTATTATTCAGCAAAACGATATGTTATTGCGAATATTATTGTTACTTGTTCATCATTATTTCAGTGTTTTATTCGCTGACTTTAGGTAGCTTCCTTGCACAAAGAACAACATAGTGACGAAACGCGTTTGTCCATTCAGGGCTACTGTAGAAACATGTCGGCGCATGTCAATGTAAGGGGACCCGCGGTGTGTGTAGAGAGAAATGGCTCATTCTAAGCTAATAAAAACATAACGGTTCATTAAGTAAGGTCTTTATACACCACTGAAAACATAGTTATGTATATGATATTGCATTTCGGTCAACAGATCCTCCTAAATATTATACAATGCACCTTTCAAGAATGTAACCATATTAACTACATTTTGTGACTCAAAAGTACATTTATACTTCAAATGGCAAAAGCACTTTCCTTTATAGTAGAGTTCAAGCATGTCCAGAGAGGGCTGGTTAAGAATGAACGGGGTTGGGAATACCGTCTTAACACTATAGCGACATATTCCCAAGACACCCCGAGCAAAGCTCAGTTGATGGCCCTCCTCCGAGATCCACAGCCGAGACTGTTGGATCATCCTATCTAACCACTTCTCAAACAATCACACATGTCAGACAGCGAGTTAGACATTTGAAACTGAAAGCATGTTACTGGAAATTGAAATGCGATAACTGGAGTATGGTGTATTGACTGGCGGTACATTATGAGAGGCAGTGGTGTATAGTTGGAGGAATGCTGTGAGATGAGTAATAAGAGGTGTACGGCCTCTGGGCAATCCAAGCCTGGTTTCCGTGGTGAGAGGCGTCCACAGTGGGAAAGTGTGAAGCAGGAAAGACCTGCAGCTCTAATTAGCAAACGAGGGAGACGCTGAAGTTTGAAGGTGATGGACTGCCAAAGGGGACTCGTTAGGTTGAGCATTACTAAAGAAAGCTCACTGTATTAACATTTTAAAATGTGCTCTGTGCAGTAACATCTAAATTAATAGGTTTTAGTCAAGTCTAATTATGTTGTTTCTAATGATATAATCATCCTTCATATTTTAGATTAGTCCATTTTTTATATTTTATATTTTTTTAGTTTTCAAAAATGTAATAGATACCAGTAAATGGACCAATTACATTACTCTGTAGTGCCATTTATTTGTTCATGTTGTCTACACTGTTCTAGCACCCAATCAGTGGCCATAAGATATTAAACTGTATTGAGTGGTTACTAAAGAAGACGCAGGTTTTCAGGAATTCTCAAAGAAGTTGCGTACTTCTGTTCAAAGGTTTGGTCGTTTTTTAATGTCTTTTGAAAGAAGCCTCTTCTGTTCACCAAGGCTGCATTTATTTTAACAAACATATAGTAAACAGTAATATTGTGTGAATATATTTTAAAATGTAATTTATTCCTTTGATCAAAGGTGAATTGTCAGCATCATTACTCCAGTCTTCAGTGTCACATGATCCTTCAGAAACCATTCTAATACGCTGATCTGTTGCTCAAGAAACATTTCTGATTACTTTTAATGACGAAAACTGTTGTGCTGCTTAATATTTTTGTGGAAACTGTAATGCTTTTTTTCAGGATTCTTTGATGAAAAGAAAGTTCAAAAGAACAGTATTTCTTAGAATCGGAAATCTTTTGTATCATCATAAATGTTTCACTTTTCTGTCCTTAACAATAAACTTTGATAAATATAATGATATAATTTAATTAACAGTTGATCAAGAGTGAATACATGTTTCATTTCAGTTATTTACAGAAGATCATTTATTATGACTAAATTGAAGTGCTTTTGATCCATAAAAAGGACATTTAAAAGAGCAGTTTTCTGTATATACGGCATGACCAATACAAATACTCTTGGTTATTGCTGAGCATTTCTGTGACAGACTGCCCTTGTGAAATACAGTGGCATTTCCAAAGCACTTAAAAGCCGAACAAACTGCCATTCATGTTAAAACAAGTTAATGACAGTTATTTGAGCAAAATGCAACTCTCCCAAAACAGGCTACATCTTCATTACGCATTATTATACCCTCTATCTACTTTACACGTGCAAATACATTTGAAGCTGCTTTCGTGAGTCAAGCACTAAATATACAACACTAACACCAAATGACGAGCTTCTCAAAAATGATGATTTGTATTGATTTAGCCATATTATTTTAAGCATATTTTCAATTAACTATATTTAGTTTCTGCTAAAAAAGATCTTTATTTTAGTTTTCATTTTAATGATCCAAAAATCCATTGTGATACATTGTTGCTTGATAGCTTGATGTAACTTAATTTATTTATTTGTACATTTATTCTTCTTCACATAAATTATCCCCAGCTCAAGGAGCACGTTATTGTACACACCACAGATATGAAACTAAAACAACAGATATAAAAGCTCAAAGAAAAAAGGTAAATAAGGCTCAATAGAAAGTTGCAAACAATAATGTAACAATTGAAAATGAATAAAAATAACATTAGATGTTTCATAAAATGTATATGTAGTAATATATGTTATCATATATTATATAAAAATATTTAATAAAAAAGTAAACTAATTATGATATTCTAATAATACAAAATTATACTTTTGCTAAAAAACGACTTTTTATTTTATCAAGCTAACACAAAAAAGTTCAGCTAAGGACGGTTAGGACGGTTTCATTTGATGATTGAGTTAAAGAGAGAGAGAGAGAGAGAGAGAGAGAGAGAGAGAGAGAGAGAGAGAGAGGGATGCACTCAGCCGCAGTAATGACTCCGCTCCCATGAGTCTAATCAAAGATTTGTACATCTAATTGCTGTCAAGTCAGCGCTTGCCACCTGCTACGCCGTACGGCACGTGCTTTCCTCCTCTACCAAGAGCTTTTCCAAACCAATCCATGAGCGCCTGGTTAGAGAGACATTACAACACAACCTGTTGCCACGGACAAAGACTATGGGCTTAGAATTGTTGCATTATTCCAAATGAAGAGATTGAGATTCAAAATGATCTGATTGGTTTAGATAAACGGGGGTTGGAGTCCACCTATTTGTGGATATGTCTGCACGTCGACGCTAGAAGTGTTTCAAAATCCACAGATACGTGAGGGGATTTAATGCACAAGAAGCGGTTCACAAATAAATGCCAGGCAGAGTTGTGTTTGTTACATAAAACACATTTGTACATTTTTTTTTTTTTTTTTTTTTGCAAATCTGATTTTATTTATTTGTGAATTTTATAATTTTTTGGGAAACTCTTTACATTTAGTTGTGGATCTTAATCTATTTATTTGTGAATTTGATACATTTTTGTGAATCTCTTTACATTTGTTTGTGAATCTCAATCTATTTATTTGGAATAATGCAACAATTCTGACCCCATAAAAGCCATAAAAATGTGTCTAGTTTAGTATGCATGCATAGTAAGGGGGTTGCCAGGCCGATTTTTATCTACAAAAAATATAAAATGTTTATTATAAGTTTAATGAATGGTAAAAATATTCTTTTACCTTTTTGTGAGTAGTAACTTAAAGTAGTGATGCTATTAAAGGAGAAGTTCACTTTTAAAATGAAAATTCTGTCATCATATAATCACCCTCATGTTGTTTCAAACCTGTATGAATTTCTTTCTTCTGCTGAACAGAAAGGAAGATATTTAGAAGAATATCAGTAACCAGGCAGTTTCTGGGTCCCATTGACTTCCATAGTAGGAAAAAAATATACTATGGAAGTCAATGGGACCCAAAAACTGCCTGGTTACTGATATTCTTCTAAATATCTTCCTTTCTGTTCAGCAGAAGAAAGAAATTCATACAGGTTTGAAACAACATGAGGGTGATTATATGATGACAGAATTTTCATTTTAAAAGTTAACTTCTCCTTTAACAATATTTTTTGGATTTGTGGAAGTGTTTTACTATAATCAAGTTTTTTTTATATATATATATATTGTGTTGTATTGTGGACACAATTTCAATTGCAATAAAAATGTCTCTCTCATGCTTTGTTAGGAAGTCGGATTCATTTGAGTGAATCAGTTCATTTAAATGAATCATATGAATGAATATGTTAAAGGTGCTCTAAGCGATGTCACACATTTTTTAGGCCAAACATTTTTATCACATCCAGCAAACATCTCCTCACTATCCGCTAGCTGCCTGTCCCCTGAACACACTGTAAAACAAG